>OAMR01000592.1:680617-711737 GCA_900205405.1 Echinochloa crus-galli | reverse complement strand
GCGGCGACGGAGGAAGGAGCCAAGCGTTTTGCCCAGCGCCGCTCCGGCGAGCCTACCGAGGGAACGCCCTCCAGCGTGGCCCGGCCTCGCACGCCGCTGGGTGCCGCGTGCCCTTCGCTCAGCCCGGCCGCCCATCGCGCCGCCTTGTTCCCGGGGAGCACGCGACGAAGACGCCCTTCCTTGAAGTTGCCGCCGCTCGCGCGCCCGCCACACTGGTCGTGGGCTCTGCTGGCCTTCTTATTTGAACCGGACCGGACCGGCAGTCCAACCGGAAAAACCGGAAACCAGAGCCTCCGCCGGTCCAGTTCGTGGAAAAGACCGGCTGTGCAATCGGACCAGGAATATCCGGTCCAACCATCCGGTTTTTTCGAAACCGGATATAAAACCGGTGACCAAACCGCTATTGAACCAGGAGGACGTGGGGTGCTGGCGGAAAAAGGAGGGAAATTGCTCCAAAAGGTACGCTTGGAGGGGTTCGAACCCGTGTCACCATGGGCTCCCACGCAGACACTCAGCTGAGCTACCACCAGAACTTGGATACATTGGTGTTTTAAAGGAAACATCTATTCTAATTGAAATTGAACCGTGTTGAACCGGCGGTCTGACCGGTTGGACCAATCAAACCATGAACCGAGGGGTTCACCGGTTCGATGTCCGGTCCGGTTTAAATAACTATGTCTGCTGGGGCTGCCCTACAGCATGGCCCGGCCCCGCGCGCTGCCAGGTGCCGTGCGCCCATTCCTCGGCCCGGCCGCCATCCCGACCGCCTATCGCGCCGCCTTGTTCCCGACGGAGCACGCGACAAAGACGCCCTTTCTTGAAGTTGCCGCCGCTCGCGCGCCCGCGGCGCTGCTTGCGTGCTCTATCGATGCTCCCCTCCAGCGTGCCTGGCCACGCCGCCGCCTGCTCCATCTCCCTGTCCAAGTCGAGGAGGAGGAAGAGAGGACAAAGGAGAGGGAAGTGAGGCTGAGAGAAGAGTGGTGGGGAGGAGATAAGGATATGATACATGATAGATAGGAGAGAGGGCGCGGTGGGATTGTAAAATTGAAATGCGTGCATGACTTTACAGGAGCGGCTCAGCAGAACGTCCTTTGCTAAAAATAACCCTCCATTTCTAGGGTCGGGTGAGCCCCTCATCCGCCCTTGAAAATCACTGTTTTTAGGGTCGGCTCATGCGCTCGTCCGCCTCTGGAAATAGACCTGATTTCAAGGGGTCATGTGCCCACCCGTTGCTGCAAATGTATTTTTTGGACAAGCCACTGCTATAGTTCATGTCGCTTGCGTAATAGGTGCAGACAAAACTTTTGCCCGCTACTACAAAAAATAGAAGCCGCTGCTACAAACTGTTTTTGTGGTAGTACAACATCATCTTCCCAACAAGCATGAAGAACAACGCTAGGCACTTGCAAGGGCTCGGCTTTTTTGTCCACTACTACAACAACACCAGCAGCTCCGATCCATCCGGCGCCAACACGGCACCAGTCGATCCACATCGACAAACTCAGGGGCTTCACCCCCGCCGCCAACCCAGTCATGTAGCGGATTTAGCAACTCCGCACCCAGGAATGGATTCCCTATATGCTTTCTCAATGCCGAGTCCCACCATCCGACGAAATTATTGCCAAGTTAAACCGTGTCGACACCGGCCTCACCAAGTGCATCGCCCTCTTCGAGGAGGCGCTGGACCGTCCCATGAGCCAGCTCCCATGCATTTGGGCTCAGAAACGTTGCAGCCGTCTAGTCTAGCCCGAATCCATCAATAAGTTTCACGATTGTGGTGAGTTGCATGTCGCAACGACTATGCTCCCACCAGCTGAGCACTCGGCCAACAGAGAGTCAAGCTATACTATGCCTCCTGGAGCACGAGGTATTTGCCTCAATTGACCACACGTTGGATGACGAAACTGAGTTGGAGGACGTGCAATATAACCAAGACAGGGATCAACGCCAAGAGCAGGAAAGCCAACCTCCAAGCTGGGCTTGCCGTGAACCAGCTAGCCAATCAGGCGGACGCCTATCCCAATGGTGGGCCGGCGAATCCCGTGCAGCTACAAAACCTAGAGCATGTCTTCAAGAGGGCTCGATTGGCATTCCATACGTCCCAAGCCAACATCGCCGCAGCCTTTGTGTCTTGAGAACACCTTCTGACTCCCCGGAGTTTGCCCACGTCAGAGCCCATCTCAAGGCGGTACCAGAGTAGGTCGACCGATCCTAGTACTCCAGATCTAGATTGAAAAAACAGACTCGGGCTGATCTGCAGGGAACAGATCCCCGCACAGTAGATCCGACCACAGCCATTGCAGACAGCGTGGTCCAACCCTGGATGCCATCGATGAGGAAGTTGACCGGATCCACTTGGGCGGCAATGAACCCGAATAACCAGAAGGTCAAAACCCTCGCAACCACCTAGAACCAACCACGGTGCACAAATGGATGCACATCGTCCCGACCCCGACTTGCATGATCACTTGCAAATTAGGACAGAGCACGACGTGCGTGTCGACCTGGACAACTGCCATAGGGAATGGGATGCGGCTGAGCCTGAACGCCGCACACGCTACAACCGTGACTACGGTCGACCCTAAAGAAGGGGTGCACTGTTGGTATTTCTTACATTATAGATATTAATCTGCAAGCATACGGATACCGATATGATGTAGCATTTTACCCGGGAGTATTCCAAGGTACCGCATATATTTCCTTAGGGAAGCAATGGTAAAGAGTATTGATTATTAATAAGAAGGATGTAAGTACTAATTAAAGTACCGACTAATGAAGGCAGGGGTCAATGATATGATAGGAGTGATATGCATCTGACACACATAAGGAGAAGGGTTAATTGGATATATATACCATTACAATTTACTAGTTTCTGAGATATGCCATTACAATTCGTGATTTTGGAAACTTGTCATTCCAATTCGACGATTCACTGAGTCTTGACTTTTTCTACACGTCCAGCGACCTGACGTATTTGCCCCTGGATGCCCCTAGATGGGATAAACAAAAATTGGCTTCATGGATTGGATCGAGTCCGAGCCATTCCCCATCCAAGTCGTCCTCTCTTCTCTTCTTCACGAACCCTAACCTAGCAAGCGGCAGTGACGACGGCGATAGAGTGGTAGAGACGAGATCCTAGCTGGTGCATCGACCTGCATAAAGTGTCGATGGTGGTGGCCTTAAGCTGGTGGTGAGTGGAGAGTAACACTAATTGTTGCGGGGTATCGGCGATGGGCGGTGGTCCGCCTGTGATTGATGGGGCTACGCTGGCATTGGATCAAGGCGGCGATGACAGGTACAAAAACATAATCCCCTCGATTTGAACTTACCACAGAGCTAGAATCCGTGAGTGCACTTGTCTGTGGTTGGATGATAAGCTTGAGCCTGTATGTTTGACCTCATATGTTTCCTATTAGGGTTGAGTTTTCTCTTGTGGGATATGGGTACCCTTGGGCCCACTGTCAGACCAGACTACGGCGGCCAAGGCCCACCTCTGACAGGCCCATGAGCCGACCCCCATGTGGCCCATACGGGCTCCCTGACTTGACGGACAAGTTAACAGAGACCCGGCGGGCGGCCTGTCCGGATATCCAGGGATATTCCAGTTGTAACCGACCCAGACTAGAGTCCGGGTCGGAGTCAAGTAGGTTCAGATGGAAAGCGACTTGTAAACCCTAGCCCGCTACCCTATATAAAGCAGCCTAGGGCACCCCCATAAAGAGGAACACATCTCATCCTGTAAGCGATACGCTCGCCCAAGCTCCATGAAGCTCGGTCGAGTACCCAGCAATACAAACGACGCCACCGACACAGGACGTAGGGTATTATACCTCCGGGTAGCCCGAACCTGTCTAAATCAGTGCCTACTGTGTACCATCAAGTCGCTAGTTCATCAATCGCCCCGCCTCAAGCAAAATTATATATGGCGACACGCTCGACTGAAAAGAATTCTTGCCTTGATCGATCTCCTCTAGTACAGTGCAATAATCATGGACAACGGAGCCGCCAATTCAAACTGATTCCCACCTCATCATCACAAACTGATACGTAGCCGTACGTGACTCGTCGTCAGAGCTAGAGTGATCTAACTGATAAAGGGACGCCGCTGGGGGAGATGTACTCGTTCGCGAGCTAGCTTGGCCCTCTCCAAGCTCTGCGGCGAGCACACCCTACTCCAAGTTCTAGATAATCTCTCGACTCTCGGTAAGATTATTATCGAGAAATTCAGAGAGACAATAATGCTACGTCCAGCGCACTGCCGGTTGCTGCAATGCGATATTTCAGGAGATCGACCTTGTGCACAGCGCGCAGGTTGTTGGCATTAACCACCATGAGTCCACGATGAGGTGCTTGCAGTTTGTATTTTTCTTTCATGTTTTTAAACCCCTATTAAATTCTTCTATCTAGCTACTTAATTGATTACCTTGTTCTTATAAGAAAAGTTCAGTGAGCTTCTGAAATGTGTCTCTATGCCCCTGCAATTTAAGCTAGCACCACGAATTTAGTTACAGCGGAGAAGAGAATGGTAAGAGCGGTCATGTCACATATTTGCAGCGTTGTATTCCTTGAATTTACTCCTTCAGCACCAAACAGGAAGCCGCTGATCGGCTATGAATTGTGATCAAACCTGCAGACCTCATGCAATGCACCAATGCCTCTCCTCCGTTAACACAAGGGATTCGTATAGTTCAAATGGATTAGCTTGGTGCTTTTGTACCAATTATTATATATACACTACGTATTACCCATTAAGTTATATTACTCTCCTTTAATCTCGTCCATATCTGTCCTCAACGGATAGTATATATATATAAGGGTGTCCATGCAAAGAAACTAAGACGCATGCAACCATATTATTCTCGAGCTAGAGAACGTACTAACACAAGTTACATGCATGAAACTCTGTAGGACTGGGAGGCATGGGACAGAGATGGTTCAAGTCCTGTCAGTGGCACAGTTGCCAGCCATGATCTGGTGCAACTTAAGCTGCACAAACTGTATAATCCCAGCTAACTGGCATCAGATTAGTTCATCAATCACCCCTCCTACAAATCAACCACTCGGGTACCCCCAGGTGGATTGCCGGTCCTAAGGTCCGACATCTCTCTTGATATTAAAGTCCAAGGTTTCTGCACAACAAACTCTTTGGGTAGGAAAAGATACTCAAAGGGCATGCTGATTAAGTGGAACATGGAGATAGGGTCATTTACATTTCAGTTGATGATGAATGGTCTAAGGAATGATGTGAAATGGGCAGCTAATCAATCTGCCATAGTGTGGTTCCTTGACAAAAATGTTGGTGAGGATGGTAGGAAACTTAATGAAATTCAAGACTTATTTGAAATGTATAAGTCTGAGATGAGATGTCAGTTCGTTGTATTAGTGTTTGGTATAGATGTTTGTGCTAACCATGAGCTTGATTCACTAGTTCCTCTCTATGTGGTACATCCTGATGAGCCTATCCTTTATGGTGTTGATTAACCTATCCTTGACCCCACCAATGCCACAGCATTTGATGCCACTATTAATCAGCCCACAAAACCACATATTAGTGAGCCCACAAAATCCTCTAAAATAGGTGATGGAGCTCTTGCAGCTATGAAAGCAGAAGAACCCGAGCCTGACCGTTAGCCTGACATGCTTGACAATGAGGAAGAGTATGTAGGAGTTGATGATGAGCACTTCTATGTCCCAGTACCACCTACACAACCATCTGACAATTCAAAGCCAAGTAATGAACCTACTGATGATGATTCATAGACAAATACTGACCCTTTTGCTGCTAATGGAGGTATTATTCCTCTTGAGCCAGAGGTCACTAATGCAGATCCTCAGGAAGTTCATGTAATTCATGATCCTGAAAATCCCAATATTGCTAGAGGGTCTCAGTTCCCAAACATTACAGCATTCAGGAAAGCAATAAGGTGTCACGGTGTCAAGGTTGGCTCTGAGTTTGCTGGCCTCAAAATAGATAAGACCAGATTCATTGCCCATTGTGCTACAAAGGGGTGTCCATGGCGCATCCATGCTTCTAGGATTTATGATCAGAAGATAATTGAGGTATTGACATCTATTTATCGTGTTTGTATGTATTGACATCTAATTAATGTCATCTATTTATCTTATTTGTATGTACTGACTTTTATTAGTTTCTGCATATTAAAGTGCTCCCTGCAGTGCACAACTGTGCTACTACCAAGTTGAGGGGAGGCAAGATGCCATCACAATGGTGGTGTGCTAATAGACTAGGTGACTAGTTGAAGAAAAATCTAAGAAAGAGACCAAGGAGAAATTAGAAGAAGATTATGGAATCAAGCTCAAGTACAATAAGGCTTGGTCAGGTATGAAGCTAGCACTAGATTAGATTCATGGTAAATATAAAGAAAGTTTTCAATTGTTATTCAATTGGAAGGCACATATACAGCTTTGTTCTCTTGGTTCTATTGTTGAGATAGAGTGTCATGCCCGGTTTTAAGGACAAAACCGAACGCACCCTTTATGCATGCCCAGGATCAAAATTCATGCATAAAGTGACATCATAAGTGAATAACAGAACAATATCATTTACAAAGCGTATATTATTACAAAATGACCAGAGGGTCTTAAAGAAAATTACACATTCGTAAATCTAGTCATGACGGAGGGCTCCATAATCCACAGGAACATCGACCGGGGGCACGCCATCCTACTTCACGAATGGCTCCTTCTTCAAGTCTTCTCAACACTATCTGAGCAGCAGCAGGGGGGAGACACAGCAGGGGTTCAAAGGAGAAGGGTGAGTACACCTGGAGGCGTGTACTCCGCAAGTGGGGGAAATATATGACATGTATGGCTTATGAACAAGGAAGGCTGTTTAGGTGGACTGCAATGCTCATATTTTAGTTGGTCAGATTTTTAATTAAGCACCTAAGATTAATAGTATTTTGGCTTCCCAACCCACATCCAACTTAAGGTTAAACCCACATATAACTAACCAAACCACAGTTAACCATCACTGTGATCCTCCCAACCAACTAACCATGCAGGGGTCTAGGCCACTCTTGATCGCAAGCACGGTTGTTATAACAGTTTTACACTCTATAGAGGTTGTACACTTTCGCCATGAGTCGTGTCACCATTTTCAAGATGTGAGTGCTATGCGGTGCACTACGAGGCCTGAGTCCACCCCAGCCCCAACAGCTTAACGCAGACCACTGGATTTCCCGATTTCCCCTAGTCACATAGCCAAGACCATTGCCCATCTAGTTCTCATGGTTGTACTGTTGTCCTGGGTGGTCGCTCCATAGATCAATCCTTATTTAACCTTGGCTCAGGCAACAACCAATCTCTTCACAACCTCGCATCAAACCCAACTTGCCTGAGCCACCTAAGGGTTCCAGGTTGCTAAAAAGATTACCAACCCATAGTTGCATAGTTCATTAGTCAATATTAATCAGAACCCATCCCAAGTTGAGCAAGCTAAGCATAGGCTACCCATAAAAAAAAAGGTACCTCTAAAGGCTTCAAGGAATGTCATGAAAAAGCTAGTAAACAACCTATATATGATTCCCATCAAATTGACATCTAATGCAAGAAAGCATAAATAAAAGGTGATAACATGTAGAAAATAATAAAGGCGCAAGAGTCAAGATGATCAAGACACTTGCCTCTTTTCCAAAGTCTCCCTGCTCAGAAGCGTTCCTCAGCGTAAACAAATCAACTGAAAATAACACACATGCACAACTAAGAACAATACACCAAGCAATAGTAAAATAGTTTTAGAAAACATATTGCTAGCTAACACTAGCTACAACGGACGCAAGGGCATGGGAAACGCTTAAAACGGAGCGGGCATTTGAAATATATACAAAAGGAACAACTATGTGCTGCATTTATTTTAATTTAAAAAAGCATGTGTAAAGGATATTCCAAAGAAATATCCATGTTTAATTTACTCAAATTAGTTTTAATTCAAAAGCGAAGTAAATCCTAGTCATATTTTATTTACCAATATTTGCATATAAGTTTAGCCGTTTAATTATTTAACTTAAAAGACATGTGAGAGGGTCTAATCGAATTATTTCATGTATCGTGTTAAACTAAACAAGTTACAAATTAGAAATACATTTATGTTGGCATTATTCAAATTGGCATGAATTTATCAAAAACCGGTGTATAAACCTAAACAAAATTTTTTTAGAAAGCAAGTTTTAAGGTAATTAATTAATTTAATATTTTATTTCTTTTTATAAAACAAGTTCATCATGAAACTACGCTTGTAAACGATAGCCCACACTAAAAGAGGACCATCGCAACAAGAACGGACTAAAACGGAGCTAGGACGCAAAAGCTATAAGCTACAACGTGATTAAACTAATTTCTGGAATTTTATTAACACCTAAAATAATTTAGCTAATCTAAACTATT
Source organism: Echinochloa crus-galli (assembly GCA_900205405.1). Lineage (NCBI taxonomy): Eukaryota > Viridiplantae > Streptophyta > Magnoliopsida > Poales > Poaceae > Echinochloa > Echinochloa crus-galli. Next base: position 703,331 of record OAMR01000592.1, on the reverse strand, counting down.
TTTTTAGCATTAACAAGGATTATAATATTTTCAGAATAAAATACACTAATTTTTGACATCATATATAAAATTATGACATCAACAAGGCATTTTATACAAGGTTAAATAGGTTTTGCATTTTTATTAAATTACCAAGGGCATTTATATAATTTCTAGAATATTACAAGGGCTAGTATGTGAAATATACAAGGTTCAGTAATTAAATGTTGCAAAACAGTGAAAATATGAGGTTTAATATGCTAAATGTAGTAGATAGGGGCCTAGACATAATTATTTATATACTCCAGGGGCTAGCGTAGAAGTTTCCTAAGAATCAGTGAACAGTGGGTGCAAAAACAAGGTTCTACAGGGCGCTATGTGCAAAACAGCCAGCGGCCGGTTGACTTGGCTCAAGGACCGCTGTGAGCCGTTGATCTCGCGATGGACGTCGTGGATTTAAAACGCGAAGGGGTACGCCAGCTTCTAATCGCGGCCGCTGGCGTGTGATCCAACGGCCAGGGACGCGCCGCCGTTCAAAGGTCGCCGGCGAGGGAGCTGGGTGGCGGCGCTGGCGGGCAGGCGGCGGCGGCTCGCCGGACTTGCGTCGATCTCGAGCTACGGAGCACCATTTCCAGCACGGTTTCGTCCTACAGAATCAGGGGGAGACGGCAAGCTCACCTAGGGGGATCTCGTCGTCGATCGCGCGGTGTAGGCGGCTGCCGACGGCGCGGGGCGGACGGCGGCCGCGGGCGCTCGTGGGGGTCGCTGCTGGGGCCTCGTCCTGGCGCGTCTTGGCGTCGGGGCGGCCCCGTGGTGGTCCTGTGTGTGAAAGAGGCAAGAATGGGGAGTGAAAACTGGCGCCACGGCGTAGATCAAAGGCGCCGGCCGTGGCTCACCATGGCGGGCGGGGAGCGCCCGATTCGACGGCGGTGGCGGTTCGGGGCTCGGGTAGTGCTGCGGGGGCGTAAAAGGGGAGGAAGCAGGGCTCGGCGGGGATTTTATCGGGGTCGGGTGCTCGGGAGGCCGAGGGAATTGGCCGGCTGGTGGTTCGGCCTTGAATGGCCAATGAAGGCCATTACTCGCCATAGAGAGGGGGAGGGAGAGGGGGAAACGCTTGAGCGTTGATGGGAGGTGGGAGGGGATCACGGGCGTGGGTCCGAGCAGAGGCGGGGTCTCCACGTGGTGGCGCAGTCTCGCGTGTAAGCTCGGCGGCGTTGCCCTGCGTGCAAGGGGAAAGAGAGAGGAGGGGAGGTGGGGGATGACAGGTGGGCCCGATGTGGTGGTGAGAGAGGGGGAGGCGCCTGGGCTTGGGGCGTCTTCGGCGTCGCACAGTGGGGAAGGGAAGAGAGTTGAGCTGCCGGCCCAGTTAGCAGGGGAAAGGGAGAGATCTCGACAAGTCATGAGGAAAAGCCCAGAGCGGAAGGGGGGAGGGGTTTGGGCCGGGGCGTGTTGGGCTCGGGTTAGGGGGGTTTTGTGGGCTAGAAAGGGCCTGGTGCACTATGGTTTTTTTTAGGATGAGGTTTAAGATAAAGAAAAGAGAGAAAGAGAGGGCAAAAGAAAATGGGCAAAGCCCTAAGATAATATTTGGCCCTTAAATAGTATTCATTCCAGAATTATTTAATCCTTAATCCAAACACACTAACAAAAACTACTCGAATTTTATAAAAGTTTTGAAATCCACATTTTTCAAACAGCAAAAACAATGCAAGGGCATGAATGCATAAACCACCTTATATTTATAACCTATGTTGATTCGATTTAAACTTAGAAAATATTACTTTATTTTAAATAAATGTGCACACTTCCTATTTAATTCTAATAAATTTTAGAAAAAAACTAGCAAATTCGAAATTAGGGTGTTACATAGAGTTAGAGAAAGGCAAGAAGAAGAACTTTAAGAGGATATTTGTTGCTCTTAAGCCATGTATAGATGGGTTTTTAGAAGGATGCAGACCTTTTTTATTAGGAGTTCCTGCAACTACTTTGAATGGTAAATATACTGGTCAGTTGGCTTCATCTAGTGGTGTAGATCATCACAATTTGTTGTAATATGTTGCATATGCAATTTTTTATGCTGGGACTGATTGCAATAGGACTTGGTTCATGGAACACTTCCATAGAGCAGTGAGGTCACTTACAGGATTAGATATCTGCACTGATGCCTATAAAGGTCTTGAGAATGCAGTTGGGGTTGTCTTCCCAAAAGCATAATACAGGGAATGCATGAGGCATCTTTATGGCGAATTCATGAAGTATTATACTGGATATGTCTTCACTGATCATTTATACTATGTTGCTAGAAGCTACAAAGAGGGAATGTTCAAGTGACACATGTAGAAAATCTATGAAGTTGCTCCTGATATACAATACATGCAAGAATATCACAATAGGATCTGGTACAAATGTGACTACTTGACAAACAATGTCTCGGAAAGTTTCAATAGTAAGATAAAGAAGTTCAAGGGATTACTCTTTCATGAGTTAGTTTATTCTCTAAGAGAAATGATTATGGAGAAAAGGTACCATAGAAGGATGATTTGCACTCAAATTAAAGATCGGATCTTACCTAATGTTATCAAGGATCTAAAAAGAATAAGCAAGAATCTTAAAATTGTTAAAGTGTCAGTGAGTGATCCAGACTTTGTTGAGGTTACAATGCTTGACCAATGAAACAGCACAATAAGGCACACAATGGACTTGGTGAATCAAAAGTGGTCTCAAGAGAATGGCAAGTCACAGGAAAACCCGGCAGACATGCCTTGGCATGGATATTGTTCAACAGAGGGGCTTCAAATCTCTAATTTTGTTCATGAGTACTATTCTATTTCTAGATTCAGAGCTGCATATGCAGGTAGAGTTGAAGCTATGCCAGACAGGAGCAAGTGGCATGTTGATGATCTTGGCTTCAAAGTTTTGCTACCACTAAAGAAAAGAGCAGCAAGAAGACCAAAGAAGCAGAGTATAAGGGGAAGCTTGGAGAAAAATGCAACTAAAAAGAAGGTTAGGTGCAAGAGGTGTAATGGTTATGGCCACTTCACCAAGACTTGCAAGCTGGCACAACAAGGAGAAGATGGAGAAACTGTTGTCAATAATAAGAGGTAAGTACCTGTATTTAGTTCATCTTGACTCATTTTTCTCACCTTATACTCATACTCTTGTGTGCAATGTGTTGTAGGAACACACAAGGAGAATAAGCCAAACCATCCACTGCTGGACCAACACAATAGAAGAAGAAAAAGCCAAATCCAGCTAAGAAGAAGAAGTCTCCTGAGAAGAAGACACTTATGAAAAAAGGCTCTGGAAGACAGCAAGTGCTCCACCACCAAGTCTTGCTAGAAGCATGAAAGATTGGCTTGGCCTGTAATCTCTTTAATGTGTGAAATGTAGTTAAGTCCTGAACCTGTGTAGTTGTGAACCTGTCTTATGTTGAACTTCCTACCTGTTATGGCTTGGCTTGTGTAAGGAACTTAGTTTCTGTTAAGAAATTATGAACTTGCTATATGTTATGAAGTGAACTTGTTATCTGTTATGGAGTGAACTTGTTCACAGAACACAAGTTATATCTTGGTGAAATCATGAGCCACCATTATTTTTTCTTGGTGACACTGAAATTGTCGCTCAAAACAGATATGTCCAAAACAATTGCTTTAATTCGATTAATGATCCATCATCAGTTAAAGTTGGAATCAGTTATCCAGAACAATTAACCACAACAATTAACTAGCAAACATGCATCATCAGTTCAAATTGTACAACGTTAGTTTACTACAGATTACAACTCAACTTACTTCCATATTCCAGATAATATGATGCCTAGCACAACACCTACACAGACTGCTAGGAAAACTACAATAACCACTCCAAAGTTCTGTTAATGTTTGAACTCAGAGCTCTTCATCTTCAAGCTCCATATCTCCCCTAGTGTCATGTCAACTTGTTGCTTCATATGACCATATTGCTGCTTCAAGTAACCATATTGGTTCCTGATCTCAACATTCGCTGCTTGAACTCACCACTGTCAAACTCCATGGCACTACCCCTAAAACATCAAGCTTCTCCAAGTCTTGTTGTGGATCTAAAGAATTCAGGTATGTCTTATAAGAACATTAGAAAGCAACAACTGAGAGAGATACTAAAGCAAATCTTGCCTTGATGTTGTTCGAGCACATGTAGAAAATCTCGACGTGCGTGTCCGCTTGCTTGCTCCGAATCCAAATCACACGGACGCCACATTGGGGACACTCAACAAGGTGCATCTGCTTGCCCTTGCAGCCACTCTTCATAGAGCTCGTCTACAACGCTGCTTTCATCGGGCTACTACTCGCCCTCTTACCTGACATGCCTGCGCCACGCTCGTTGCCGGTCGCTGTTGACACGCTCGTCATCAATTGCCGTCGCCATGGATGACACGAGATGAGCTGCCGTCAAAATAGGCGTCTCGGGTCGAAGACGACCGCTCAGTGGGATGGGAGCATTCCTTAAGCACTCGATACAGGGGCAGGTTGGTGAATACGTAAATATGTATGTTTGTAGGTGGGACCAAGGTCGTTGGAAGCGTAGAAAATGGCAAGACTCAGTGAATAGTCAAATTGTAATGTCATGTTTCCAAAAGGAAAAAGTCTACTTCACCCCCCAACCTATGATGGATGGAACACATCACCCCCTAACCTATGAAAATGGATTTTTTACCCCCTGAACTTTCTAAAACCGGACAAATAACCCCCTGGAGCAGATTTGAAAAATCATAATAAATCATACAAAAATCGTAAAATAGAAAATCAAATTGTGTTGGACTTTAAATTAGTAGTTCTATGCAGTGAACATATAATACGCATGCTTTAGTACATGTTTTTTTGCTGTAACTTTAGATCTATGCTTTTCTTCATAGATATAAAAAAATGTACTAAAGCATACCGAATTATATGTTCACTACGTAGATCTACTCATTTAGAGTCCAACACAATTTGATTTTCCATTTTATGATTTTTCTGTGATTTATTATGATTTTTCAAAACTGCTTCATGGGGTGATTTGTCCGGTTTTAGAAAGTTCAGAGGGTAAAAAATCCATTTTCATAGGTTGGGGGTGATGTGTTCCACCCATCATAGGTTGGGGGGTGAAGTAGACTTTTTCCTTTCCAAAATCAAGAATTGTAATAGCATATCTTAGAAACTGGGAAAATTATAATGGTATATATCCAATTGACCCCGAGAAATCCAGAATAAATGATAGAGACAGAAGAGCAGTCTAGCTAGTGGGGGGACAATGAGACATGAGAATGTACTTCCAATGACTTCGAGTCATATCCAACAAAGATTACAGCTAGCATTAGAATGTCATCTATGGTTCTTCCTTATTCCTATTATCTTAGTGTCGGAACACGGGACCAACAACTCAAGGAAAGGAATGAGAGGGGGAGTTGCCAATCACTAGAGGTAGGTCCTACAAGGCCAAGACTATTGTGGTGGATTACATAGGCCGCTAGGGTTGTCACCACCTAGCGGCTACCACATAGTCCGTTGAATTGGGCGCACTCCAATCTCTTCATCAAGAATGGACACCTTGTCTACACTAGTCGAGATCTAGTTACTCTACTAGAAAGAGTAGTAAGCAACCCCGTCAGTGCCCAAGTGACAACTCACCTCAAGCAGTTTACCAGGATCGAAGAGGCCGGCTGAGATAAAGATCTAGGAAAGAACTTTTAGAGCCAGACTACAACAGCTAAAAAAAATGCAAGTCTTATTTGGCCTTTGATCCGTATGTTGCTTTGAAATACTTACGTCTTTTTTTATTTAAACTGAAAGCAGGAGCACTGCAATTGCATTTAATAAGAACAGAAGTTCAGGTTACATGCCTTGTGATTTTACATAAAAGTTTTGACTCACTCATAAGGAATACAAGCTAACCCACTGAAGGATTACCACACACTCCGGCGTAATTCGACGTCATCCTTGATCAATGAAAAAACTTGAGATGCATTTAGCAATTTGCTTTCAAACACCCTTTTATTTATTTTCTTCCAAATGTGCCAAGCTGTGGACATCAGGATTTCTGCAGTCGATCCTCTTGTCTTCTTCGCTAGCCCCTTCAGTGATCGATTCAACCATTCTTCTGTGTCTATTTCTTCCCTGACTGGCACTTGTATATTGCCTCTGGTCCAGTTGCTCACTAGGTACCAAACTTCACCGGCAAAGCTACAGTTAAGGCATAGATGTAAGGCAGTTTCAGGTTCCTGACTTCCTGGTCACATATATAGGGCGCAAATGGGATTGCAAGGCCGTTTTCGCTTTGCCAGTTTGTCAGCTGTCAGGGACTGAACTAGCAGCTAAGCAAAAAAATTTAGCTTTCCTTCTGGAAATATAGAACCCGGTCGTGTGCACGGTGCACCCAGGCTGGGCAATGCCTCCGGCTGGCTCCAAACCGCATCATCATGATCTCCTTCGGCCGTGGAACAGTGCTCATGTCCTCTATCTCACCATCGTCTTTCTACACTGGAGATGTCGCCAGCACTGCCTCCAGTGCACCAGCCTCGCCGACCTCGAGCTTGGCCGGAGCCTGGCGTCCACGCCTGAGTGGAAGAGCTCTGGCAGCGTGCGCCCGCGTACACGGAGCCGAGCCAGTTTACTTTGCACTGAGATATGCAGGCCTAAGCTCATCCATCTAACATTCCGTCTCCTACCGCGAACGACCACCCCACCTCGCCGGCTTTTCCCTCAGGGCAGCAGAGAGGTCGGCGATGATGTCCTGGACGGTGGCGTCCTGCTGGAGGATGCCGGCGGCGAGGCTATTGCACCGGAGCACGCGCCAGAGCGGGCCGTAAGTTGTGCTGTTGAAGGTGGTGATCATGGTGTCCCCGGCGTCGTGGTCCATGGGGAACGTGAATGTCACGGCGGGGTGGTTCGAGGAGGATTATTCGGCGTGGTTGATGATTGCCGGGCCAATCTGCAGGAGGTGGAGCGCACCTTCCCTGGGAATTGCATCTCCATATGGACGAGTTCCCCATCGTTTTCTCAGATTGTTTCCTACTGTACTAGCAGACGCGGCACGTGCGCACGCACGTGTGTATATAAAGCTTTAGCTATTCTCAAATTTAGAGGCACATTATTTTTCGAGTTAGTTAGTCTTTATTTATATGGAGAAAAACTCTTCAATCTTTTGTCTATTAGCAATACGGGATAATTGTGTGCACCTGGGGAGTTAGGGGCCCACCTGGCCGGAGGTGGGTACGCGCGGGACGTTGGGTGAAAAAATTTTTGCGGAGAATGAACTAAAAGCGCCCAGAACATGCAAAAATTTTGGTCCTTTCTAGTTTTTCCCTCCCACCAAAGCCCGACAGGTGGGTCCTCTGTGAGAGGGTATAGGTGGGATTTTTGGTAGAAAGTGTTTTCAATTCTCTAGGATCGTTTTAGTATAGATATGCGTGATTAGTTCTGGCGGAGTTCGTTTCTTGGAATCGATGTCTTTTGGATCTGAAACTGAAGCCTTTCAAAGTGCATAGCTGATTGACCTGATAGGCATAACACTTGGTTATTTTTTTAATTATTTGTACTTCCAACTGTATCAATTCATCTTGAGAATGAAATTGGCACAGCAATGAAAATTGTTGTGTCTGTAACGATAATGAAACTATACAACATTTACTTTTCGATTGTATTATTGCTAAGTTTGTCTGGAGAATCATATATATCTAGGATTTAGTCTTACATCCCCTGTAAATGCAACTGTATGTTTGGTACATGGTTGGAAATTTGTCGAAGGACAGCAAAGCTCTAGTGTTAGTGGGAGCAGGCGCCATGTGTTGCACCATATGGTTATGCCTAAATTATGTCGTATTTGACAAAACACCTACTTGTTCTTTCATGCAGGTTATTTAGGGGTTCACACTGGGCAAGGACGTAGGCAATCTTTTAAAAGGAGGAAGAGAGGGGCTTTATGCGATATGCATGCCATCTTTTGGAAAATGGAGATTTTTGCCATGAATGGGTGGAGGTTAAGTAATGGATAGAGTTTATGATGAACCTCTTTAGTTTGTCTTAGCCCTTTGCTTTTTTATCCGTTGAGTGAGTCAACTATATTGGTGACGGAGTCAACCATATAGTTTAAATTTATAGTAATTATCGGCCTCATACATCTCTTTATGTAGCAGCCGGGATAGTTTCATTTGCTTTGAGGATAGATTTCCCATTGTAACCGGAATTCAACCATCTGTTGTCACCTATGTTGCACAGTACAGGGATACAGATACGGGGATACGGATACGGAGATACGGTGGTACGGTATTTTTTAAAAAACAACAATACAAGGATACGACAAACAAAAAATTTCGTAGTCATATAGAATAGACAAACACTGAATACATGGTGCGGTAGAATCCATATGCTAAATTAACATGGGTAAATACCACGCCTAACGAAAACCCTGAACACCTTACGTGCACAATAAATACGAGTCAAAGCTAACTAAGGTCCAAGGTTGCACGCGCACACAAGAGAGACAAGGTTATGTTTGGGTCTTTGGGCCTGTTGCCATGTTGGGCTGCAAGTTATCTACTCGACGATGCATGAAAACAGATCGACGACAGCGCTGCTCTTCGGCTTCCTCCGATCAGCCGTATCCCTGCCGTATCGTGCATGTCGCCGTATCCCCACGTGTCCATACGTGGATAAGGCGGCATGGTGCCGTATCGGTGCAACGTAGGTTGTCACTTCCATCCTTGATACGTGAACCATCAAAATTTGATCAAGGCTTGTGGTGACCAAATGACAAATTAAAGCTTGTGCTGATCAAATGACAACCTGCCCCTGCCCAAAAATTATTAACGCACCCCGCCCGTCCTTCCCTGCCCCATTTGGTGTAGCTTTCAGCAAGCATCGGCACTCCACCAGACCTCCCTCTTTGATGAAACTAAGAGCTAGTATAAACATTTGCAGAGGTTGAAGTTTTGATCATTCATCTGGTTACCTGAATCTAATACATTTGCCATCACCGCCTAGCTGTCTACATTTAATTCATCCAGAAACATTGCATATTTAACTCAGATATTTTGGGACGAGGGGATTCAAGGAACTACTAGATTACAGCAACCTCCTGGTTCCTCTACTTCATTAGAGGAATTCAGTGTTCACTGAACAGCAGAAGGAAGTATCCAAATAATAATCATTTGGAGATCCAGGGACTAAAATTTAAATAAAATAGCTCTTAGATCTTCAAATGATTACTAATTTGTTCTCGTATAACCAACTTAAGTGATTCTTGTGGTCATGTGTTAGTAACGATAAGCTTTATATTTTAAAGTTATGGACATATTATTTTCTAACTGTTTGTTTTACTTTTCTTATATTGATGTTTTTATACAACAACATAACAATAACATATGAAATAGTTATAAAATAGTATAAAGACTATTTTAAAAGATAAAGCTCACTGTTATGAACACGTGACTGCAAAAATCACCTAAATCAGAGGTACGAGCAAAAAGTAATAATTATTTTAAGATATAAGGACTAAATTGTAAATAAAAAATTAAAACCACCCATGAAAACTGCCCTAATGGCTAAATTTGAAAGATTTTGATAGTTGGATGGCCAAAGATATCCGGTTTTGGAGTTTGATGGTCAAAACTAAACCGAGGCAAAACTAACGTGTCGCGCCACTTTAGTACCGGCTGGTATCACCAGCCAGTACTAAAATGTAACTTTGAGTTCCGGCTAGTGTTTTGAGCCGGTACTAAAGTGGCTCTGGGGGGCTCTGTGTCACGTACTTTGTTACGTCTTTTCACGCCAGGTACTAAATGTCATAATCGAATGTGGGTACTTTCTAGTAGTGTTAGGTTCTAAACTCTCAAAATCATTCTTGGATCCTCAAACTTGTCTAGATGTGCCATCTGACGGTTCGCGCTCATCGATCTCCTGGTGGTGGCACTCTGGCTGTCCCTCCTCTTTCTCTTCTTGTCCGGTAACAGGAGCGGCGGCGGCTCAGGTACGGGTCATCGAGGTGGCGGTCTTCCTCTTCTTCCCCACGAGTGGCAACGGCGAGCAGCGGTCCGGGCATGTCCTCTTTTTGCGTCAATGGCGATGGCGCCGAGCTCGCGAGCGGTGGTGCTCGTGGTGGCGGAGACGGCTCCGACTCTTCGCTTTCTCTTGTTGTCTGCAGATCTCGTAAACAAGAATGCTACAGTAGAGCGAGAGAGAACAGAGCAACAGAAAACGTAGTGTAGAAGCAGCAGCACACATCTTCTGAGTGTGTATATCTTATACAGAATATCTAACCAACCAACCCATTTAACACAGACGACACGTCACTCACTAACCAAGATATGAGCTGTCCATTTCCTATTCCTTCTACTAACACTGGAATATTCTACCAGTACCTAGGACTACAATTTACGTATTTTGCATCCCCATTTAACACTGTCCCTCCTCAGCTTCACCCTATCCTCCTCTTCGGCTCCTCCCTCTTCTCCTCGACTTCTCCTCTTTGCTCAGGGGGACGGCGGTGGCTGGTGGTTGGTGATGGGGAAATCCCCAAGGCGAGGCGGCTAGGGTTGGACGGCGGTATTTAAGTGGGACGCTAGGGCTAGGGTTTGGGACTGCGGGAGCGCGCGGACGGCTGGTGATTCTTGGCGTCCATGTCTTTCCACACAGCAGCCATCGGCGCTTGTGCGGCGGCGCATGGCACGGAGCGAAGCTGCGCGCGAGGGAGTGTGGCGACGTCAGAGAGGCTGAGAGGTTGAGGGAAAAGCTGACGGATGGGTTCCACTCGTCAGTGAGAGGGTTAGGGGTTAGGGCAACGGCAGGGTGGAGCTGGGCCGGCTAGCTTGGGCCGAGTGGCCTTGCTAGTTTCGCGAGGGTTCCTGGGCCGGCGGGTTAGTTTGGTTAGTAGGCCAGGTTAGTGGGGTAGTTAGTAGGCTGGGCTGGTTTAGTTAGTGGGCTAGGTTAGTAGGGTAGAATAGGGGTTAGGTCAGTCATTAGTTTAGTTTATATTTGAATTTGAAATTCAAATATAAACTTACTCAATTAAGAACCAAAAGAAAACCAAATCACACTAGGATTAATGTCCTTAAATTAAATTAAAGCTCACAAATTTTTATTACTAGAAATTTTTAGAAGGCACGGGAAGACAACCTTAGGTTTCTAACAAGTTATCAAGCATTGCACGGATTTGTTTTTTGAAATCCACATTTTTCAAAAATATAACATTCCGGCAAAATTCGGGATGTTATATAACTTGTCCGCAACGAGCATTGATGGGTAGGAGTAAGAGAGAAGCATCACATGGGTACTGCAGTGGCACCGCGCCTAGTGCCATCCGGCAGGGACACGCGGCTGTGGCGGCGTGGGATTAGCGTTGTTTGGTGGCATGAGCCCGACGACGAATGAGACTCATGTGTGATTGGGTTATCCGAACGACCGAAATCACTTGGCAATATTTTGGTACTGAAATTTTGTGGATCAGCATCAGTGGGCGAAGCCAGGTTCAAAATCTACCTATGACGAACCTACTACTACCAATAAATAGAAAAACATGTACAACAAGAGATATCCCTGTATAGGAAGCCCTGGGTTATGTTTCCTACCAGGGCAGAGTTACAACGGATGATGGAATGGGGACTATTACATACAAAATTCCCTGATATAAAGATTGAGGAGTTGGGTGGAGGTGACATCAAGTATATGTTACCAAAGATCTGGGTACAGTTTACGGGATTACCTGATGATCTGAGGGAGTATGAGGTGATTTGGGCAGTTGGCTCCATTCTAGGAGTGACTAGAGAGGTTGATATGGCTTTCACAAGAAAGCATGACAGATGCAGGGTCAGGGTGTCTGTTCTTGACCCAAATATTATTCCACAGCATGTGGACGTGGTGATTGGGGAAGCATGTTGCGGTTTGCAGCTTCTGGTGGAAGCCAGTTCAGATGACAGCAAGCCAATTCCTATGGATATGGATGCCAATGGTGGTGACAGTGAGGGGAGGGAGGAGGATCGGTCAGCTGAGGACAGTGGGAAGAGACAGGATCACGTACACCGCCTAGGCAACACACCTCGAGTGCGGGCAATCAGCTCACGGTGGGAGTCATGTTGAACTCGTCCTATGAGGGGAATGGTGCAGCAGAGGTGCAGCTAGGAGGTGGATCGGTTGGTGATTTTTTTGGAGACCAAGGGCTGCACGCACAGCACTGGGAGTTGCCTCCGCAGCTGCAGCAGCACCAGGAGCTGCCTTCACAGCAGCAGCAGCAGCAGCCTCCTATCGGATATGATTCAGGAGAGCTAGGTGAGCAGGTGGCCGCATTGGCAGCGATTCCAGAGGTGGTGGACGCTGGCCATCGACGTTGCAAGCGTCGGGCGAGTTCTGCTGCAGAGGATTCTCTGGAGCTAGCTATGAAACGCAAGGCGGGAGCAGATACATCCCATGCAGGTGATAACAATCAACTCTCTCTTTTCTACAGTTTAATGATGATTCTGTTGTTACTAGTCTAGACAGCATTGGTATATCTTTAGGTGTTTGTGAGGCTAGTGCTAGGGAGTCATTTAATTTACTTAGAACTGTAGAGGGGACGAGATTGTCTGCAAAACCAGTCAGGGATAAAGTTGTAGATATTTTTGATAAGGAAGAAAAAAAAATTAGCTGATGAACAAGAGATAGACAATTTTATTTTGAGTAATCTGTGTGGAGAGATTATAGATGAAGTGATGGATTCCGGTGGTGATTTATTGGATCATACCACTGGGTCGACATGTCGAGAATCACTTTCATCAATGGATAACAAAAGACTTTCCACAGCGAGACATTATAACAAAGAAAAGGGATAAATGAAAGGGTTTTTTGGAATAGCAATGGGTTTAAGGACCCTAAAAAACATAGATTTCTTTCGGACCTGACCAAGGAATAGAATCTTAGTTTTATTGCCATATTGGAATCAGGAAGGAGGAATTATGTGGTGGTAAAAATTTTATTTGGCATTGTAAGGAGCCACGGGGGAGATCGGGGGCATTTTGGTGGGGATGGACTTAGAGGTTTTTCATATTGGAGCAATAGATGAGAGGGAGTTTTATGAGAAGTTTCAGTTGTGCAATAAAAATGACGGTTTTAAATGGGCTTTAGTTGCAATATATGGTCCGGCTCAAGGGGAATTCAAGGAAAGTTTCCTGACTGAGTTAGTCTCGATGTGCAGTCATGAGTCGTTTCCAATTCTCATGGGCGGTGATTTTAATATCTTACAGGGCCCACATGAGAAGAATAATGATGATTATGAAGATCGTTGGCCGTTTTTTTAATGTAGTAATTGACGGCCTAGATTTAAGAGAGCTACAGATGGATGTCGGGACGACAGTACACATGGGCAAATTCACTTCAGACTCCTACCTATGAAAAATTAGATAGAGTCTTGATGGCAACGGAGTGGGAAGAAAAATATCCAGTAGCCACGGTTGTGGTGTTGACCCGTGATGTATCTGACCATGCCTCTTTACTCATTAATACCGGTGAACCAAGTTCGGGCAATAATGCACCCACATTCAGATTCGAATTGGGTTGGTTGCTTCGAGATGGTTTCACGGATACACCTATGGAGCGGTGGCAATCGAAAATCCGTAGGGTGCGTCAGTATTTGATGGGCTGGGTGAAAAATACAAGTGGTATATATAAAGAAGAGAAGAAGAAGCTGTTAGATAAATTGAATGTCCTAGATAAGAAGGCAGAATCTAAGCTCTTGTCACAACAGGAGATTGATCTAAAGCGCTGCCTTCAAAATAGATTAGCGGAACTATTGAGAGAAGAGGAAATCAAATGGTATCAAAGAGCCAAGGTGAAGGGATTAGTAGAAGGTGACTCCAACACTAAGTATTTTCAGCTCATAGCAAATGGTAGGCACAGGAAAACAAGGATCTATCAGCTGCAGGATGGAGATTAGATAATACGTGGTGATGACGAATTGAAGAGTTGTATTACTACTTATTATCAAGGATTGTTTGGACCCCCTGAGGAGAATAATATTCAGCTGGATGAAACTAGAGTCGCTGATATTCCCCAGGTTTCTGCAACGGAGAACGAGGTCCTTGTGTCTAAGTTCTCAGAACAGGAAGTCAAGGAGGCAATTTCCAAATGGAACATAATAAAGCCCCAGGGCCTGATGGTTTCCCTATAGAGTTCTATCAGGCTTTCTGGAGTTAATAAAAGGTGATCTAATGTTACTGTTCCGGGAATTCCATGAAGGAAATCTGCCTTTATATAGTTTAAATTTTGGTACAATTACTTTATTACCAAAATGTTCTGAGGCAATTACAATTAAGCAATATAGGCCTATATGTTTGCTAAATGTAAGTTTTAAGATCTTTATGAAGGTAGCAATAAATAGAATTATACATGTGGCTCAAAAGGTCATTAGCCCGACTCAGTCAGCCTTCTTGCCTGGTAGGAATATTGTGGAAGGTGTTGTAGTGCTTCACGTGAACTTAATAGGAAGAAGATGGACGCTGTCATTTTTAAGATTAACTTTGAGAAAGCATATAATAAAGTGAGAGGGCCATTTTGACAACAAACGTTGAGAATGAGAGGTTTCTCACAGCAGTGGTTCAAATGGACTGAGGTGTTCACTAAGAAAGGTCATGTAGGTATAAAGATGAATGATCAAGTAGGACAGAATTTCCAAACATGGAAAGGGCTTAGACAGGGGATCCTCTTTCACCTATCCTCTTTAAAATTGTTGTTGATATGTTGACCATTATCATCAACTGAGCTAAGGGGGAAGGGAAGGTATCGGGGGTCGTGCCGCACCTAGTGGATGGTGGACTATCCATCTTACAGTATGCGGACGATACAATTTTGTTCATGTAGCATGATTTGGCAAAGGGTACAAATATGAAGCTCCTATTATGTGCCTTTGAGCAGTTGTCAGGGCTTAAAATAATTTTTCGTAAAAGTGAATTATTTTGTTTTGGCCGGGCTAAGGATTGCGAACAACAATATGCTGATATATTCGGATGCCAGTCTGGGGCCTATCCTTTTAGATATTTGGGTAACCCAATGCACTACAGGAAGCTTTGTAATTCAGATTGGAAGGTAATAGAGGAAAGATTTGAAAGGAAATTAAGTAGTTGGAAAGGAAAACATATGTCTGTTGGAGGGAGACTGGTTTTAATTAACTCAGTTCTTTCTAGCTTAGCGGTGTTTATGCTGTCTTTTTTTGAGGTCCCAAAAGGGGTTCTAGAGAAATTGGACTATTACAGATCAAGATTTTTCTGACAGTATGATGAACATAAAAGGAAATACAGATTAGCAAGATGGAATATATTATACCAGCCTAAGGAAATTGGAGGGCTCGGGATTAAAAATCTAGAAGCACACAACCAGTGCTTGTTGACTAAATGGTTATTTAAGCTATTCAATGAGGATGGTATGTGGCAAAAACTTTTAAGAAACAAATATTTACGATCTCACACCATCACATAGATAGAAAAGAAACCAGGTGACTCTTACTTCTGGTCCAGATTGATGAAGGTGAAACAGAATTTTGGCTCTTTCCAGCTAAATGATGGCAAACAGGTTAGGTTCTGGAAGATAAATGGTTAGGGAATTTCACTCTCAAACAACAGTACCCATCTTTATATCAGATAGTGAGAAAGAAGCACGACACAGTAGCCACAGTCTTTTCTAGGATTCCGCTTAATGTGTCTTTTAGAAGATCATTAGTTGGTCCGTCTTTGAACTTGTGGCATGATCTCGTGAGTTGTATATGTCATATACATTTGAATAACAGGCAGGACAGCTTCCGGTGAAATTTGACCCAATCCGGTGCTTTCTCTGTTAAAACTATGTATATGGCTCTTATTAATAATGATAATGTACAGCGGAACACTAGAATTTGGAAACTTAAAATTCCTCTGAAAATTAAGATCTTCCTATGGTATCTCAAAAAAGGGGTGATCCTAACCAAGGATAATCTTGCTAGAAGGAATTGGAATGGTAGTAAACTCTGTGCTTTCTGTTCTAACCAAGAGACAATTCAGTATCTCTTTTTTGACTGTCATATGGCTAAGTTCCTTTGGAGAGCCGTACAATTTGCTTTTAACTTACAGATTTCCTATAGCTTTAATCATTTATTTAATACATGGCTTGTAGAGATGGGAAGGAAATTAAAAGGTCAATTGTTGGTCGGAGCTTCTGCCTTGTGTTGGGCACTGTGGCTCAGTAGGAATGATTTAGTTTTTGATAAATCTCCCATGAAATCTTACTTGCAGGTAATGTTCAAAGGAACATATTGGCTCCGGTTTTGGGCTCAGCTACAACGGCTTGAGCAAGACAGACAAGCAATAGCGGAGGCATGCCAACGCTGGAGGCTTTGGCAATGCGGATCTTCGTGCACCATGGATGGAGATTTAGCAATAGAATTATAGGCTAATATACCTCAAACTTTATGGTGTGTTTTATTTTGTGCTTGAGTGATTGAGTAGACGGAAGTGCTACGCTTTTGTAAACTTTGGCCGTAGCCCCTTGGGTCAAGGCTGGATTAATTTCCATTATCTAAAAAATGGAAGCCCTAAGTCAGCAATAATATGATCTTGGTTGAACTCTTTAATAAAAGGAATAAAATCACCGTCTTCTATTTGTAAACCTTGTGCCTAAGGTGCTTCTTCAATTTGTGCTTCTTGTGCGCGGGACAGGAGCTTCAATTTTATGGACATCTCCCCCTTTTGCAGTAGCACTGCTGCACTGGATTGTTCTTACCCAGAAACAGGGCTAAAAAAATTCTTTATGCTTACAACCGGCAAGCATTATATCAAACATACATCAAAATTTGCAAATTACAAAGGCAAAGTGCAAGTACAGATGAGTTAACCAATTCTATAATCCAACTTTCTCATCTTTTAATTTTTTCCTAGCCCGCTAGCATTTGAAACCGGAAGTCGACGACGATTAGCAGCATGATGACCTGGAGGAGGGGGGTTAGGCGAAGATTGTTCGTCGAGATTGGTTTCCATGCCCTGCTCTTCGTCCGCCACCATCACGAGTCTCTTCGTCTTGGGTCGACTCGAGGGAAGCATAGAGACGGGGTCGCTTTGTTTTCTTTGCCGAGGAATAGGAACCCTGCCTCTTTACTTTCTGTAGTGGGCCAATGAATAATACTGTAGCAGGCTGTGTGTATTGACGTATTGTGAATTGTAATGGTCCAACATGCAGAAGCTAATGGGCTAACGGCCCAAACTCGGCAGTTTTCTTCTTCTTCCTTCTCTAGACGGAATAAATCCATACCGGCGACAGGTATGGCGGCCGCCATGACTCGCCATACTGTGGCTCCACCACTGCCAACATTGGGTATTTACACGACTTCATGATTTAGACACTGGGCTATTGGGTCAATCCAATAAAATCTACATCCCGACTCCCATCTCATGAATAAAGGAGAGGGATCGAGGAAAGGGAAAGCCAGCACCGGCCGGACTATTTAACTTGTATAGGAAAGTAAACAAGCCCAATGATTTTGGATCAGTGCCAATCAGATCAAAGGCCACCTAAAACTAAAAGTAGCCTATCGTATCAAACCTAAAAAGCTTTAGACCATAAGTGGTATTTTTTATTTTTTTATAGATTATAGATAGGCATATAGCACAGACAGAGCCTACTCAGACGCAACCACCGACAAACACAACCCCATCGCCCAAATCTGCAGGAAACCTTTTTTTGGCCTGCATGATGATACGCTGAGAGCTATAACAAATAATTGGCGTGCGTACGTGGCGCCACGTGCATGCAGACATTTTTTGAAAAACATCAGACTAATGCGCGCGGTACATTTTACACTGTACGCAATGCAGTTGCTTACGGTGGGGCCTGCCATACCCATATTCTTCGCAGCATGGCGCCTTGTTATTAACCGTGTGCATATAATTGACCTCGCCACAAAGACATTAAAATTATTTTATATCTGATAAAAAATTACAGAAATGATTATAAAAATGACTAGGAAAAACTGCAGGTTTGCCGAGTGTCAACAACACTCGGTAAAGCGGGAATCGGCAAAGAGCCCTTTGCCTAGTGTATTTGTCGGACACACGATAAAATATTCGTGGAGTGCCAAAACCAACACTCTACAACTGGGAGCCGCGATGCCCGACAGCGCTGTCGTGCTGCCCGTCACACCGCCCCGGCCATGCACTGCAACGCCGCCACACGCGCCCGCTCCCCCGGCCACGCCGCTTGCCCGCCCGTCCGTGCCTCCACCGCAAGCGCCCGAGCCGGCCTATTGCGCGTGCAGGAGCTGAGAGGGAGATAGAGAGAGAGAGGTGGAAGAGATATTTTTTATTTGTACGGGAGAGAGGGGGATCCATGTGCACATATTTGCACAAATAGGAGGCCACAATTTTGAAGGGTCGATCGCTAATGTGGCGATTTGTGTTTTCTCAATGTGCTCGTAACGAAATTTTGGATAGCTAAATGATTTCGAATGAAAAACTTATCAACTATAAAGTTTTAGATCTTTTCGACCCCTACAACATTAAAATACAGCCTATTTACATCCAAGGTCATCTCAAAATTTTAAAATTCAATATTTCAAATTATATACATTATAATGTTATTATATAGTATTAAAAAATCTTAAATTAAAAGTTATCAAATATAAAGTTTTAGATTTCATAGATCTGTACAACTTTGATATATAACTTATTCGCATTCGAGGTCATTTAAAAATTGAAAATTTTAAATTTTAAATTAGATAACTTATAATAATGTCAAATACAAAGGTCAACTACAAAGGTTTATTTTTCGTCGAAGTGTACGACTTTGGTATAAAGTTTTTTTCATATGATATCAAACTAGGCAAAATAACATGAATATAATTGTTTTACTTATTTTGTTCTATTATTTGAATCACTGGCGGTTCCAATTTGACTTTACTTAAAAAATTGCTTGAAATGTAATTAATCAATTAATTATAGCAAATAAATACAAAAATGTACCAAATTTTAACATCAAGCAACACATAATATATGTAGAGAGTAGAAAAAGTTTTGAGGCTAAAAGACAAAAAAAACTTCAATCTTTGACGAGTGTCAAGGAAAAACACTCGACAAAGTGGTCGAGTGTAAAAAAAATACACTCAGAAAAGAGCGCTTTGCTGAGTGTCTAGAAAAATAATCGGCAAACACTCATCTTTGCCGAATGTTTTTCTTTGACACTCGGCAAAGACTATATTTGTTGAGTGCCCGAAAAAATACACTTGGCAAAGATTCAAACACTCCGCAAAGTTGGGATTTCCAGTAGTGATTTATGGTACTGAATAGCTTTACTGTGAAAATGTATTTAATGAAAAATCTAAAGTAGTACTTATTTGGTATCATAAATTTTAGAACTTGATTGTATAAACTTTGTCAAACTTGACATTTTTTTTAATTTCCAACAAAGTTGGCTTCACTTACAATTTGCAGTGGATACAATATTTTTGAATATCAGGGTATCCCAATTGTTGCAACAAACATCTAGAAATGTTGCAAGCGATTTTTCCTAATGTTGCAGTAGGTAACTTTTACTGTTGCAACATAATGCAGTAGGCTAACTTAGCAAAGTATGAATCCATTGGTAAAGGCTGCTCCATTTTCCTATGTGGCGTCTCTATTTAAAGTCATAGAACTAATGAGATGCTGTGATGAAACATTTGAATTACTCTAAGCTCAGGTCAAAGCAAAAAATTAAGTTACGCCTCGTTTGTTTTAGATTACAATCCATCTATATTATATAATCTAGTTTGTATAATCTCATATTCTCATATGGACAACACTGTAAATTATAATCCGGATTAAATAATCTGTACCTCTAGAGTATCATAATCTCGTAATCTGTTCAAAATATGTTTATTTCAGATTATATAATCTACAACTACAACATATAATTTGGATTATATAATCTTTTCAGGAAACGTACGGGGGCCTTAGCCTCCTGTTGCCTGTCCCTGCCCGATAAAGCAGCGTGCAGTGCGCGACCCATCGGATCGCAGATTTGCAATGTGGCCCGCCGTCCACACCCAAGGTAGCTTGTCAGTTGTCACCCTCGCCAGCACAGAGAGCTATGTATACGTATCGTTGCATGTTGCCAAGAAACGCATCGAGAAGCCATGGAAGCAATGCAGTTGCTCGCCGTTGGCCTCGCCGTGCTCGCTATCCTCGCCGCCTACCTGCGTCGCAGCAGGCCTGCACACACTACCAGACCAATACCGACAATCCACGTAGGCGACGCTGATGTTGCCCGGCGACTGATCATCGACCACGCCGTCTCCTTCTCCGACCACCCCGCCGTACCCCTCGCTGTCGACTTCGACGCCGGCCACGCGAAAACCCAGAGCATCACCAGCGCGCCCTACAGCCCGCTCTGGCGCGCCCTCCGGAGCAACCTCACCGTCAACGTCCTCCACCCGTCGCGCCTCGCCCACCTCGTGCTGCCCTTCCAGCGTCGCGCCGTCGAGGCCCTCGTCGCCGACCTCTCCCTCGCCGCCGCCACCGGCGGCGGCGGCGGCGGCGGCAAGGCTGTGATGGCCGTTCGCGACGGCGTGTACGCCGCCGTGTTCGCGACGGTGGCGCGCCTGTGCTTCGGCGACGGCGACGGCGGCGTCGGCGAGCGGGACGTCCGCGCCATGCGGCGCGTGTTGCACGAGTTCTTCCACTACTCCAGCGGCATGGACGCCGCCGTCCTGGCGGCGTCGTGGCTGGCGAGGCTGCGGCACTGGAGGCGGTGGCGGGACCTCGTCGGCACGCGCCGCCGGCTGGCCGAGCTCTTCGTCCCCGTCGTCGCGGCACGGCGGCAGTCTCGGCGACGCAGCAGCAACGTTAACGGCGGTGCCGATGTCTTCTCGTACCTCGACTCGCTCATCGACGTTCGCGTCCCAATCGACAACGATGCGAACCCGGCCGCCGGCGAGGGTCTCCACGGCGGCCGGCGCGAGCTCAGGGACGACGAGGTGGTGAGGCTGGTCTGGGAGTTCCTGGGGTCCAGCACCGAGGCCGTCGTGGCATGCGTAGAGTGGACGCTCGCCCGCCTCGTCACCGAGCCGGAGGTCCAGAGAAAGCTCTACCGCGAGCTCATCGCCGCCGGCGATCACCGGAAAGGCCAGGTCTTCGAGGAGCGCATCATCCAGGACATACCGTACCTGCGCGCCGTCATCCTCGAGAGCCTCCGGCTGCACCCGCCACTGCCGATCATCGTGCGCGAGGTCGGGCCGGACGGCGCCGCGGCCGCTGGAGCGCCGCCGCCGCCCGACGGCACGCTGATGCGCTTCTTGTTCGACGCAGAGGAGATCGGGAGGGACCGGAGGGTGTGGACGGACCCCGGCGAGTTCCGGCCGGAGCGGTTCCTCGCCGGCGGCGAAGGGAAGGACGTGAGCCCGGTGCCGGGGCCGAAGGAGATCAAGATGATGCCGTTCGGAGCTGGGCGGAGGCATTGCCCCGGCGCAGCGCTGTCCATGATTCACGTCGGGTGCTTTGTGGCTGCGATGGTGCGTGAGTTCGAGTGGGCGCCGCCGTCGTCTGATGTCGCCGGCGGCGGCGTTGACCTCGCCGCGACCGACGCGTTGTTCGTGAAGGTGACGGCGTCGCCGCTGCGAGCACGCATAACGCCACGCATGTCTCAGTCGTAGACGTGGTTCAGGACTTCAGGCTCGATCGCGTGCTAATGAATAAAACAATCTGGGTGTCGGTCACAGACAGGTTTGTAACGTATGTGTAAGTTATCACCTCCAGGCAGAAATCTGTGTATTCCCATCATACGATCAACACAGCATGGGCCACTTAATTGTGGGATTAGTTGTTGGGCCATCAGAAATGATGGACTTCAGGGGCAGCTTCTTCCGGACTCGATGTAAACTGTTTTGATGATGTAAAAGTTTGTATAAATAAATGCTCCATAACGATTTGATTCAATGTTGCAGACGATGGCTTTTGAATGCTGCGCTACTGCAATGATCACAAGACATGCGCCAACAATGTTTTGTGCAGCATTGCTCTATTATTGGTCCTAATGTTGGTTGCAGCTCTTCTCCCTCGATTTTGTCCTATCTCCGTGCAGTGTGTATCAGACGCGCAACAATTATTTGTGGATAACATACGCTACCGAAAATTGACTATATGCCGTGTGCATGCATAAACCTTTACCGTGTAATGCACACAGCAAAGGCTGTGTTTGCCTTGTGCCACAAGGAAGGCACACGGCAAACACTAAGCCTTTAACGGCCGTCGGCCTAGACTGGGCTTTACTGTGGGCCACACGGACATGCGGCAAAGGCTTTGCCATGCCCGACAAAAAGCCCACGGCAAAGCCGGCATTTGTCATGGGCGGTCTGATGGACAAAGTGGTGTGTTGGACTGTTCTTATCATACTCAGCACTACTGAAAACACTACGTTTGCAAAGTGTCTTGGGCTATACCGAGAGCAGAATGAAAAACACTCAGCAAATTTACTCAGAAAAAGGACACTCGTTAAAGAAAAGGGGTATTCGATGAGTGCTTTTACCATAGCACTCAGCAAAGGTGCATCAAGGCAAATGCACTCGGTAAATATGTTGTCTCCCGTAGTGCAAATATTGTGTCTGTTAATATAATAATAAAAGTTCCGGTAAACATTGTACATACACTCGGGCACTTGCTTGTGGAGAGATACCACAGACATACGCAATACTACAGTCAAGAAGTAGCTGCGGAAATCATAGGAAAATGGTCGAAGTATAACCCCCCCGCCCCCTCGCCGGCGGCAAG
>OAMR01000592.1:653645-677372 GCA_900205405.1 Echinochloa crus-galli | reverse complement strand
GGGGCGGCCGGGACGGCGCCGGTGGTGGACGCGCGCGCGTGCGGCCGGCTGGAGGTCGGCGTGTCAGGAGAGGCGCGCGCGGCCGAGCGTGTGGCCATGCAGCCGGCGAGGGGCCGTGCACAGTCGGCCCTGTGGCGGCGCGTGGGTAGGCGCGGCTCTGCCGCGCTCCTGCCACCCCATCGTCGTCGTGCTGCCCGGGGGGCCTGATCTGGGGTCCGTCCCCCGGTTGTGCTTCTTGGGCCCTGCCGGTGCTAACTGGTGTGGCTGGCTTTAGTGGAGTCGCGTCGGCATCGGGCGCCGCCGTGGTGGCAGTCCGGTGTATCAAGCTTCACTGGTGCCCATGACCCCGGTCCGGGTTAGGGTTGGCACTGACGTTTTCCTGTCGGTGGCGGCGTCCGGGGAGGCGTCGGCCCTTGCCCTGGCCCTTCGTGCAGCTTCTCCATGTCCGGCAGCACCGCCTCCGTTTTCGCATCGTCTACGAAGCCGTCCCCGTAGCACCGTCAAGGTTCTGCCGCTGGATTCATGTTTTCTATCTCACTTCATAAAGCACGATGCCGTGCAATCGAGGGGGCGACAGAAGTGTTGGGGTCAATAGAGGACCCAAACCTTCCCGAGATGTCGGGTGTTGCCATCGGGAGCATATGGAACCTAGTGGGGCGGCTGCGATGGTGGACGATGGATGGAAATGACCGGGATCGGTCCAGGTGCTCTCGGCTTGTCGGGCGATGGTCCTCAAGCGTAAGCTTGGACCCGGTGTTGGGTCGGACAACGGCGGCTGTTCTTCCCTCTTGAGGGCGTTGTCTGCAGGGTCTCGTTCATTGGCGGTTCGTGGAAGTTCTCCGTGGTGAAAACCAAACTTTGGCGCAGTCGCGCCTTTGCCTTTCTAAAGGCGTTGTTTGGAGGTTTCCTGTATCCGTTGGTGGTGCAGTCGTAGGCACCGCGGAAGGTCGGGTCCAGTCGATTTGTAGTGGTCTCATGGCTCTTTAGTATGTTCGTCGCGAGTAGTGCCTTGCTATCTCTGGCGTGCGGCCTAGAGAGTCCCGTTGCGGGTTTGTTGGACGCTACTCTTGTGCGGCTTGTACTTTATTGTAAACTGGTAATCCCAGTATCTTTTGGAGGATGCTTTATATATAAAGCTGGCTTCTGCCTTTCTTGGATTAAGTAACACTCCAGTTACCAAGGAAATGGCAAATTGGGTTGCAGATTCTTTTATCTTTGTTTCCACTGTCACTATATTCACGTGCCTAAGAAACGGAGAAAAGAACCATCATTAGTAAACATGCAGTTGATTGAATGCTGATGGGCTTCTTATCAAAAAAGCATCAAAGATCATGGTTGTTTCTTGTTGTACATAAACTCAAATTCACGATTATTATGATCTCCATGAAAAAAGGTACTGCAAGCTGCCTCTTAAAGCTTTCTAGGATCTCAAAGGAATGGCGTACTAAGCGGGTCAATGTGAACGTTCAAGAGGGGCCAGCAATCTTGTACAAAGTTGAATTGCAGAAACAGGTGTTCTAGAGCTTTCTTCAGCTTGAGATGCCTAGAGCACACAACCATGTAATTGAAGAACCATATTCTTTCTTTTGAGTATAGCTCTGAATAGATGGTCCTTCAGCAACAGTCAAATTAAAACAGTATGCTTTAGCTGACAAGAAGGTTTCTGTAACCATGTATAAGTTTCACGGCCTTGAGAATACCCAGTAATATGTCTGTAGCTTTTTGCTGTCCCCTAGATATAAACCCAAATATCAATCTCATCTATAAACTGCAGGCCTAGGAGTTGTTGCTCCCGTTCCTGATATTACTGCAAGCCTTGCACTGATAAAAGGAAGGTTGAAAAACTGTCGAAGTTCTGGAGCCTGCAGGTGGTGATTGTAGAGCTATTCTTGGCAAATGAGTGGAGGTAAGGAAAAGACTGACATGGCACTCTACCAGCCGGATAGTGGCAAGTGTTTCCATTGCCAATAACCATATACGACATTCATCTAAGAGCTTAAGATGAATACCTCTCCACCCAAAGGAACCCTTAATTGTTTTGCCCAGTAGCATACGATTAATGTAGTACATTTCCCATATTAACTGAACCTAAGGAACATCTACTTTGTCAAAAAAAATTATGCAGGTTTTTTAGTAACAAAGCCTCATTTTTAATGCCCAAATTGGATTGAGATGTTAACTCATCTCTCTCGCACATATTCAGGAGTAAAATATCATCTACTCACAGCTTAGTAGTCCCTAATCATAGGCCCAAATATGTGAAAGGAAGGCTCCTTTAGAGCATCAAGAAGTTTTGTGAGACACTATCCATCTTTTCATGCAAGATACGCATTCATCTACTGCATTTAGTACCGGGCATGAAAAGACCCGGTACTAAAAGTGGCACGGAGCCCCCCAGAGCCATTTTAGTGCTGGGTCAAAACACCAACCGGTACTAAAAGTGGCACTTTAGTATCTGTGGCAGGTAACACTAGCCGGTACTAAAGTGTGACATTTAGTATGAGCTAACACAAATCCAAATTGATATACTTGTGTTCTCCTTGAAACTTCCATAGGGATTCTGTCTACAATTACATTCTATACATGCTACACACTACGTAGCTTGCAACACCACTCGACTTTCATCTAGAGATAGTATAGTATCCCTAATATAAAAATAAGAATGTGTGGAGAATTGAAAACCCTGACAAAATTATAACAAACAGAATACCTTCAATTCATCAAAGTCTGCAGTCCAGAAGCCTCGAACTACATGAAATCTTTCTGAAAGTTCACCTCAATGAGCTTCTTGATCTCCAGGACGACATCATTCTGATAGCTCATATTGCCTGTTCATCATCAATACAGTACAATCACATCCAAAGCACCTCCACGATATGGTAGAAAATAGAAATTTAGTTACGAGACAGGACAATTAGATTCCTCCATACCTGAAATTCTCCAACGGCCCTACCACCTTCCCACCTCACCGAAGTGGGTGAGCGCCTTGAGATTGTTCTCCCTCCTTGGCCCTAATGCGGCTGCGAAACCCAACTAATTACAAACATCAAGAATTAATAACCAGTAGGGAACCAAGAATATGGCACAATTAAAATCTAAAACAGACCAAAAACAGATAATTCCACACAATCGAGATCCCGGACCAAGAAAAAAAATCAGAAATCAAGAACCCAGACAAAGAACCTTCTAACAATTAGTATTCTATTATAAAACCTTATCTTAATTTAACAGGTCTTGATTTCTATATGAACACTGCCCCGTTATATATCGTTATATATCAGTAAGCCTACAGGTGCATTTCATATTTTATTTTGTTTTTCCTGTCTGATACCAAGAACCATCACAAAGTTCTCACGACTGGACATCAACAATTGTAGCCATCTGGACACAGTTTTTTTTCTCGAACACGCAGGAGAGCTGCGTATCAGTATATTAAGAAGAAAAAGGGGTATAGAACCCAGTCACCAGTACAAGGGGTTTTTTTTGATAAAAACCAGGAAAAAAACCCGCCAAACACACGCACATCCTATATTACTCTATTCTCTATAAGACAACCCTTGACCAGGAAACCCTCTGCACTTAATCGTTGGGTTTTAGGGCAAGAAGATGAGTGATCCCTCGAGCCCCTTCCAATTCCCACATCTGTTGCTCATCTCTTATGGAGGAGAGCATTCCATTCAGGCTAGACTGCACTCCGTAAAAAACGCAGCGGTTTCTATGATTCCAAAGAGACCATGCCACCAGAATGACAATTGAATTCAGACCTTTTTTTGCCTGGTCAGCCACTCGTTTGATTACCTGTTCCCACCATTCCTCAAATGACTGATCATACGGTTGAAGGACTAGAGCTTGCAGAACAAAAAATTGCACAACCCGAAACCAAGCTTGACACGAGAAAACACAAGAAAGCAGCAGGTGATTGATCGTAAACTCCTCTTGGTCACATAATGGGCACTGTTCCGGATGCGGTAATCCTCTCTTAGCAAGCCTATCAGCTATCCAGCACTTATTGTGGGCGACCAGCCACATAAAGAACTTACACTTCTTAGGCGCCCAGCTTTTCCAAATCCTCTCCCATGGATTAAATTGAATGGCCCCAATAAACATTGCCTCATATGCTGATTAGCAGAATACTTCCCTGTTGTTGAGAATTGCCAAATGTAAGAATCCTCCACCTCTGGGTCCAGCACTACCTCAGCCAATAAATCCCATAGATCAAAATATTCAACTAAAACAGTCACGGTGAGCGCTCCCCTTATGTCGGCGACCCATCTTAAGTTGGTAAGTGCCTCAGCAACTGTTCGTTTCTTTGCTTGGCGTGAAACTGAACTGAACAGATGCGGCACAAGCTTGTCCAGACTTTGCCCATGAAGCCATCTGTCAGTCCAAAAAAGACTGTTCCTGCCGTTACTAACTTTTGAGAGTATGGCGATTGAAAAAAACACTCTAGCCTATTGATGCACTTGGATAGGAAGGAAACCCCATGGTTTATCCGATTTTGTTTTCTGTAACCAAAGCCACCTCATTCTGAGAGCCCACCCTAACTGCTGCAAATTTGATATACCAAGCCCTCCCAATTCTGGTGGCCGGGTCACCTGGCCTCCCGTCACATCCATTCTTCCTTTCCATCAGAAGCCTCTCCTGATTTTATCAATGGCTTTCAGAGCCCATGGAGGGAGATCCATAGCCATAGCTAGGTAGATTAGCATGGAAGTAAGTACAAACTGAACCAATACTTTCCTTCCTGCCTTTTTTTTTTGAAAGAAAACATCCCGGGTTTTGAAAGAAAACATCTCAAGGAAGACCCCTGAAGTTTAATGTGCCTCACCCAAGATTTGAACTCTGGGTGGGAGCCTTCTAGCTAGTGGCCTTTGCCACTACACCATGAGATCCTTGGCTTTCCTTTGTCAACAGACCTGCCTTTGTCAACAGATCTGCCTTCCATCCCGGTAATCTGTCTGCCACTTTGTCAATTATTGGTTGGATTTGGGCCTTAGTCAGTTTAGAGAGAGATAGGGGCAAACCAAGATATTTACAGGGGAATTCCAGTAGCTGACAGGGAAGATGTGTTTCTATGGTTTGCCTATCCTCTTCTTGGCATTGGATGGGAAGCACACTGCTCTTTTGAATATTGGTTTGTAAGCCACTTGCACTACCAAAAAGGTGTAGCATGTCGAGTATTAGGTTGATATCTCCCACAGAAGGCCTTAGAAAAATTACTACATCATCAGCGTAGATGGAAATTCGATGTGGTCTGGACACACGGTTATATCAATGCATCACTAAATGAGACATCTGGACTTCTACATTGTCAGAAAGCTTTTCAGATCAAATGTTTTATATGAAGTGAAGTTCAGTCATACCTCCCAATGAGCCCTCAAAATGAAGCACAGTCCAAACTGTATACATGTGAAAAAGATAGTATTGTCAGGAAATGTTTATTACCACCTTCTAACCCATCTGCCCAACATTTTCTCACAAAGCACAAGCTGCAGAAATATAGCAGAGTACAATTTACGGAACAGGCTCTGAAGACTTCTATAGAATTGTGACCTTACCTTTTGGTGTTGGGGAAGACACAATATGCTATCTACTACTGCTGACTTGAATGCATTTGACAAGGCTATAAATATATGGTCAAATGCCACATGTAAATAAAAATATTAGACTCTAATACTAAAGATGATTCAGCCACTAAACAAAATCATGTCAATCAATTTGGATATGACCAAATAAAAAGTAGAGTTCATTGTAGGAACTATTATGCCAGTATAAGAAAATGTATATAAATTATTTAGTAGAAGGTAAAGAGATCATTAGCAACATTGCTACATTGATAGGTGTATGTAATGTTATGCTGCCTTTTCTTAAAAAATAAGCTTACCGCATCAAACATCAACTTTGTAGCAACCATAGGCTTCATTCAGAATTCAAAGTGCAGGCGGAGCGGGATCTTAAACGAGCCCGCATGGCCGCCCCGCAAAAAAGGCCTTCGTGGCGCATGTGGCCCAGCTGCATAAACTTTGCGGACCAATACAGTCCACCATGCCAAGCCCACTGGACAGGAAGCGAACCCGCAAGAACCCGCAAGACCTAGCCACTCCTTCCGCCGCCGTCGTTCCCTTCCTCGTTCCGCCCGTCAGCTCCTTCTCCTCTTGGTGCCGCCGCCCGTACAACCTCCATCAAGGCCGCCGGCTCTTCCTCCAAGCGGTTGTTCGTTGCCCGGCGCCGAGCTGCCTCCACCACGGCCCCTCCCACGCGCTGGGGGGACCTCATCGGCATCAAGAAGCACTGCTGCTGCGCTGCTGCGGCACCCGCGGCCACACCTGCGATTGCAGTCGTGTCTTGTCACGGTACTTCCTGCTGCTATTGCTGCTCGATCTCATGGCCTGTCTGATGTTGCTGCTGCCCTATTGCTTCTTAATCTTGCTGCTGCCCTATTGCTCCGGCCAGGACATTGGATATGTGCTTGATGCTTTCTGTTTCCTTCTTTTCTTTGTGTATATTACTAGATTTTGATAATCTTAGGCATGTCTGCGACGGCGGCAGATGATGGTGACTTGGGGATTGGCCTCCAGTCCAATTTACTGGAGGAAGAAGGGGAGGATGAGGATGAGGTGGAGGAGGAGGAGGATTCTGAGTCTTTCTATGATGAATCGGAGATTTTCTTTGAACGCATTGGATTCAATCAGCTGTGCCCAACTTTACTTCCACTTCAGCACACTCAATTTAATCAAGAAGCGTAAGCCCCTGCCTGAGTACTAAATTGATTAATTAATGCAGCATGCTTATGTGAATCATTTTGTAGTGATAAGCTGTAGATTGCACTGACTATGAACAAGTATTCACCCAATGTTCCCTGTTTCCAGTTGTGCAGGGAGTCAGATGCCAAACCTACCATCAGAAGTTGTGCCAAGAGAGCGGGTTAGTCAAGAAATAGGGCAGCAAATGGGTATGCCAACAGAAGTAGGAGATTCTTCAGCATCAAGGAGCATGTCCAGAATACAGTCATTGTTGCTGAAACGGAAGTCGTCGGGTGTTAATGTGACAAAGCCTCCAATAGGGAAGCGGAGGAAGTCTTCAAATATGCCAACTGTGAGATCCCCATTATTGCCGAGGATGGGCCACTCTGGAGTAAAGCACTTGAGGCCTCCTTCTATGAGTGTGGATGAATCACCATCGGCTATGCAAAACAGATCATCATCACCATCACTACCACCAGCTTCTCATGATCTTGGCCACGGTTAGAATTCACCTCACCATCTCTACTAATTGCATTGTTTGAAGTTGGCATCTCCATGTCTATCATAATTGACTGATTATGTGGTAGTTGTATTGTATCATTCTGAATATGTTTAGCTTCCTGTTGGTCTGATTAGTACTTGCGTATTTTTGGTGTAGATATATCAAGAATAAGAAAAAGATGTAAGCTTAGATCTTCTGTTTGGAAAGAGTTTGAACCAATCTATCAGGGAAACTTAATTGTTCAGGCTAAAAGCATTCATTGCCTAGACATATTTGCTGCTGATCGAGTGAATGGTAGAAGCGCTTGTCATAGGCACTTGAAAGTGTGCAAGGAACGACTGAAAATGAATCAAATGGTTGACAATTTGAGGACAGATTGTTTGTCACCTGATGCACTTGCATTGAAAAATTGGAAGTTTGACCAGGAAGCGTCACGTGAAGCTATGGTTAATTTTATAGTATTGCAGGAGTTACCTTACAGTTTAGTTCAGCATGCACCATTTCAAAAATTCATTGCTACTTTAAACCCGTGGTTTACCCTAGTTTCTAGGACTACGGTTGTTGAGGATGTTATAAGGTCATATGAGAATCGAAGGTTAGCCCTTAGAGAAATTATCAAGGACTCGGATTCAAGGGTTTGCTTGACTGCTGATCTATGGACTTCGAAACAGAATCTAGTCTACCTTTGCATTACTTGTCACTTTATTAACAAGGATTGGAAACTACAGAAAAGAATAATTAGTTTCAATCTTGTGGCTTCGCCCCATGATGGCCTCACAATGTTTAATGCATTATTGAAGAGCCTAAAAGATTGGCGTTTGGAGCATAAGGTTTTTAGTATAACATTGGACAATGCAAAGAATAATAACAAGATGGTTGGTTATTTGAGAACAAATCTTTTAGAAAGACATTTGCTACATGGAAATAAAGATATGCTTCACATGCGTTGTGCAGCGCATGTTTTGAATCTCATTGTCAAAGTAGGATTCACGATGATGGACAATGCTGTTACTCGTATTAGAGAGAGTGTGAAGTATATTAAAAGTTCTCAAGCACGTAGGCAACGATTCGAGGAGATCATTGTACAGGTGGGTATAACATGTGAGAAAAGGCCACCTCTTGATACCCCAACCCGTTGGAACTCAACGTATCTGATGCTCAAGTCTGCAGTGGAATATAGGATAGCTTTTGAGACTTTGGACTCACAGGACCTTACTTATATAGATGTCCCTACTGCCAATGATTGGAAAATGGCAGATCTTCTTTGTAAAATATTCAAGCCTTTCTATGATGCTATAAATGAAGTTTCAGGTTCACTGTACCCAACTGCCCACCTATATTTCCATGTTATGTGGAAGGTAAAAGAAAAGATGGAGAAGGAGGCTTCAAATGAAGATCATTCTATTGCTGCAATGGCAGTTAACATGAATGAAAAGTTTCAGAAGTATTGGGACTTATCTTTCCTGCAGATATGTGTGCCGGTTGTTCTAGATCCTAGATTCAAATTCAATTTTGTGGCATTTCGCTTGGATGCAGGTTTTGGCAATAAAGGTCCTACATACAGTGCAAAAGTGAAGTCCACTGTCAATGGTCTATTTTCTGCATATGCATCACAAACACCTGATTTAGACAATAATAATCAGCCACAGTCCAATAATGAGATTGTTGATGAAGATAATGACTGGGCAGATTGGGAAAAACACCTTACAGCACAGAGAAGGAGCGCAGTGAAAAATGAGCTTGAAGTATATTTGCAAGATGATCTTTTTACTTGCCAAAAGAATCTTGACATTTTGCAATGGTGGATGATGCACTCTACTAAGTATCCTGTACTTTCGCGTATGGCAAGAGATGTATTTGCAGCACCTGCATCAACCGTAGCTTCTGAGTCAGCATTTTCAACTGGTGGGAGAGTTATTAGCGAGTATAGAAGCCGGCTGACAAGTAAAAATGTAGAAGCACTAATATGCCTCCAGGACTGGTTGAGAGGAGAAGGTACATTTTGTGTTAATTGTGCTAATCTTGTTCCATACTCGTTCCACTAATCTTGTAATGCTAAATAATATGTTCATTTCTTCTTCTTATTTCAGGCTATACAAACTTCAAGCTCCCAGGAGATGAAATTAGTGATGGCGAGGATCAGTTAGAATAAGAACTAGAAGGTAATTCTTCTTGAATCTAACAGTGCTAATACAATACTGACTGCATTCTAAAGATTAACAATGTCATCTTCTGTACCTGATAGAGTAGTACCGAGCTTAGCAGTGTTACAAGCAGGCCCTTAGTGAGTAAGTTCTATGCCAGTTTTTACTTCACATTGCATCTAGAAATGGTGTCCATGTACTTTCTTGCGCTGCCGCTAATGATCAGTGTTGCATTTCTTCAACACAAGGTACTGCCTGAAAGGGACAAATCTACTGTACATCTTTTCGGCCCTTATTCTCAACTGGGGAGGCCTCATCTATGCGATCATTGCCATCGTCAGGAGCTTTCGGCGTATCAGGGGCAGACAAACTGAAGCTTTGTAGCAGTTTGTGCCATAGGGTTCTTGTTCTTCTTCACTATACTTCCGAGGATCTACCTGATGTTGCTCACAGTAGTCAGAACTGTATTTTGACTCTCCATGCCAGGTACCTCTACGTTCTGCTGAGGGTCGTGCTCGTGAGCACGCTTATAGCAATTAGCAAGTATTGCAATCTGGGATGTCTGAAACCACTGCCAGTATGCTAGCAGCAGATCGATGTGTTTTGTGAAAACTTCAGTCTTTTGTGATGACACAATTACTTGGTTCATGCCTTCTGCTGAAGAAGCTAACAGTTCTTGTTAATCAGTGATGAATAGATGATGTAATATATAATTTGATTAACGTGTTCAGAATGTTTATTTTATTATTTCAGCAGCTATACTCGTAAATAGTAGGTTTATTAGTCAATCAAATGGAGTAGTAACTAGTAGTGGGCAAAACAGCGCCTAGCTGTATATGTATGCGGGTCATGTGGGATTAACGTTTTCTCCCGCAAAGTCCACGAACCGTTCGTTGCTCGCGTGATTGAATTAGTGGGCAGCCTCGAACCCGCAAAAAATTGTTTGCGACAAGGTTCGCGGGTTTGCGGACGGCCGCAACCCGCCCCACCTGCACTTTTATTCAGAATACAAATAACAGAATTTTCAAAATTACCAATGGCCGTATGAGACAGTCTTACAAGGCAAGGGTATTTGTGTTCTTGATTTTTTTTACTTCTGTCCTATGATTTGCCATTGGCAGCATGACCAGTGGCACACCGCACACCATCTCCATCATTTTTTCCTTTTTTTATAGAAAACTGTAGAGCAAATGTCAGAATATATATATGTTCAACATATCGCATGGGGACAGAAAACCAGGACATCCCTTCATATTTCAAATATGGACTGTAAACAATGAGTAGAAAAATCTTCCCAAGCGAAAGTTCTTGGCCTCCTTGAAGCCTAACCCATTCGATGACAAGTGAAATAAAGCAAAGACTTGTGTGATTTTCAGGTAACTGATGACAGGACTGATTGGCAAAGAACAATAAAATTGAACAAAGGAGATTCTAATCCCACATAGCATATTTTCTTGTTTACATGATGCAAATTATAGCATAAGAGCAGATGAGAACAACATACAGGAATATCATTATTTCTTACCTAATGGGCTGGGGAGCAGGCTTTGCATATCACTGAATCTTGCATCAGTGCACCTGGTGAATCAGCAAAAAACAAAGCATATCAACAATCCTATTTTTTTAGGCTCATTGATACTTAGATCCATATACACAAATAAAAATCAAAGCAGTTTCACAGAAGTAGTACGAATCAGGAAGTACACCTCAACAAATGGAATTAGCTAATCTATGAGGCATTAAAAAATGAAATATGTGTGCTCCAGATCGTAAGCAAACAGGCCGTGACCGGTGCGGTGTTTGCATAGGGAATCGATCACCGGCGCTGGATGTCATTAAAATATGTTCTGAAATATGTAGTAATGGGGAATGTTTAGCTTTACCTCCTCTTATTCTGGTCATTAGAATGGGACCAAATTGGAGGAAGAGACATAGGATCTCAACTTGCATCGAAGTCGTGAACATGAAAAGCAGGAAAACTACTGACAACCTGGGAAAATAAGATATTACTATCTATTGTATCCCCAAGTAAACATGTATGAGGTATCAATGAAAGGTGAAAATAGCAATATTTTCATCTGTTTGGAGGACAAATTATGAGCATAATTGAGATTATGAAAAAATCAAAGCACTTCATAGTTTCATGGATACCAGAGGCCTGAAAGGTTATTCGGTCATCCTGGCAGCAAAGCCCAGGTGCAAGTTGTACTGGGGCTCATAGGTGTATGAGCATATATGATAGAACCAGAAACAGACATAAATTAAATAAATTGTAGTCGTTACAGACCAGGAACTAATCACAAAGGTATTTAACCGTACTGAGAATAACCTTATAGAATTTGTTCATATAACATATGACTCTAAAAAAAGGTGTATGCCAAAAAGTCATCGGCATAGTAGGTTGGGGAATGCTAAATTCACAGATCGTTATATAAGTTTGTTAAAATCATACAACCAATGAAATTTGTATAGATTTATCAAAATCAAACAACCAATGGATTCTGTACGGACCTGCTCATGATCAATAGCTTCTTTCAACTTGCATCCAAGCAATCTCGCAACTGATACAAATAAAAGATACAAGGAAACATGTTAGCTTAGGACATGAGGTAAATCTATAAAATTATACTGTGTTTTCAATGAAAGCCAGAAACACTATTGTGGTAGCCAACGATGCAATTTGGGAAAAAATAAATGTAATTGCCTAATGTCCAGATGGCTGTCAGCTCGAATTTTCCCTACCTCCTATGTGAGATTCCAAAGAATCATTTTCCACCAAATCTATTCCATGAGAAGCCACATGTCCAACATTATTCAGATAACCAATCAGAAGTCACTGAGTATAAATACCAACGGAAAAAAATTACATAGGCACTAATCGTAAACGAAAATGATACTTAAGGCTACCCATGAAACACTGAAAAAACTTCCCCCTGCTTCCTAGTTTTGCTACGAGTTTGCTTCTATGTATGTATGGATGGCTTTCACAGGAATATGAGAAAAAGGTTCTAGGATTCGGTCCGAAATGGCCGAATTTCGGTGAGGACCGAAACGAAACCGAATTGATCGAAAAAGTGAACTAAGGTACAATTTTTAACCATCTCTAAGGTCTATATAAACCCATATACACTCTAAAACATAAAAATGTGAATAAACTCTAATTATATATCTCCCTTGTGTCTCTCTAACTTTGTAGCGGCTAACAGGACTGAAACAGCTTGTTATTTACATCTTTATCCTTAGCTGCTCACCATATCTCCCCAATTCTCCCCCACTATATTTTTTAGAAGTGCTCAATACATATATTTACGTCATATTGTAGACTAATTTCCCTTAGAAATACATTCATTGACCGGTCAAACAACTGAATCCGGTCCAAATTTTCCGAGATTCACCCATTTCGGTGACGTCCAAAATTTTTTGCATTTTGAATCCCAAAACCTTGTATCATCTGAGAACAAGCTAGCGTAGAATTCATGCACCAAATCCGTGTTCTCGAGAAACACGAACACAAGAAAATCCCGCCGTTGAAGCTTCTTCCTCGACAGGAGACATACCACTGTCCCAAGGGAGGGCATGACCGCTTTGTGCTAGACTACCGTAGGTCGCATGCTGTCATAGGACTTGTCACGTCGACTGCCGAGTTGTTTGTTGCGTCGCCAAGGAGGAAGCCGCTTGCCGTCGTTGGCCACATTGGGCACCTTCATGTAAACCGCGCTGCTGGGCACTTCGATGGAGTGTACAAGATGGGGATAGGGTGCAGGCTGCCGTGCGGTAGGGGGCCACCAGTGCCGAGCCGCCCGGACCTACCCCACAAGCGCTGAGCCACACGGACCTACCCCACCCACCCCTCGACGGCGGTCGGGGATACCGCGCAGGCGGCCATAGAGATATGGATTCGTTCCCTTATCCTTGACGGCGCTGCGATAACGACGGAGATGGAGGCTGTCGTGGTGGTGGTGGCGGCGGCGGCTGTAGGGCGCGCGGTGGAGGGAGGGCCGACACAGAGCGGCAGGTGCAGTGCGGGCGTGGAGAGGTGCGGTGCGGGTGTGCGGTACGCGGAGGAGATGGTGCCATGGCGGCAGAATTTTGGAGGCAGTGGGCCATGCAGAGTACAGATGCAGGATTGATGGAAGTGGAAAGGAAAGAGATATTCGTGGTGAGGTCGACGTACGGGTTTGACAGGCAGGATTAGAAGCAGGTAGGCGGGCAGATACGAAATTTTCACGGTGAAACAAAAACGGCAAAACAACGAAAAGTGTTTGAAACATCAAATTTTTTTCCCACGTCCTACCTAATATAGTTCCCCCTCTCCTCAAAAAGCCTGGCAGGTGGGTCCTCTGTGAGGGCTGGTTGTGGGATTTTTGGGTGGGGAGTATTTTCAGTTCTCTAGTATCCTTAGACTGTCTCCAACAGAACACGCAAAGGGAGACCCAAACCTAATTTTGGGTCGGCACAGTGTTTTTGCCTCTCCAAAACGGCCTCCAACAGCAGATGGAAACGCAGTACCCATTTTACCTATCCACCGCGAGGAGACGCAAAGATGCATATCCTCTGGACGACGATGCAAATCGAGCGCCGTGGCTGGGCCTTCTTCGCCTTCCGCTGCTGCCGCGCAGGAGGAGGAGGAGGCCCGCGGCGCGACGGGTGGAGAAGCCGGCGCGGCGGGCGGAGAAGCCGCTCACCGGGACCCACGCGCCCGCCCCCGGCGGTGGAGGAGGGGGTCTGGCGGAGGAGCCGGGCGGCGCGCCGGCAGACAGCATGCGGGGACGAGGAGCAAGCCCGGAAAAGGAGATAGCATTTGGGTGGCGTGCCTTCTGCATCTTTTGTTGGAGACGATAGATTTTGGGTCCTGAATATTTCTACTGTGCATGACCCTTTTGCTGAAATGGGTATCATTTTTGGGTACTATCTGTTGGAGATAGCCTTATAGTACTACTAGTAGGTATTCACGTGCCACTGGCACGTGTTTTTCTCCTGTGCGGATAAACCACACAACTAATAAAACGCCAGGAATGTCAACAACTGAACCATGGTGAAGCCTTGTTGCTTCCATAAGAGAAACCAGATAAGCGTCACGGAATCAACCAACCAATCAATGAAGATAACAAACTCGCCTATGGATACATATGACGTGCCAACATACACACCATCGGTTAAATTTACTTCATCTTACTAAATACAAACTTTAGTTCCACTAATCAACAATATTGTTGGCAGTTCACAAAATGCAAGTTTACACATATCCATATCCATCACATGTATATAAAAAACTAAAATATTTAATAATATTTCTCCCAAAAATTTATAAAAATTTTGTAAATGAAATTCCATGTCCAAGTACAACCAGACACATAATGAAAACACATACCTGCAGCAGTAGCTAGACGCCAATAGATGCTTGCTCCGAAGCTTGTAAATGAAAAGTGAGAATTGAAATATCTAATGTTCTTCCTAAAATATAGAGCTGTTTCATCCATCTGGTTCATGAACAATTCACGTAGCTGGGATGACACATCAGGGATGAATATATTCAGATGCAGAAAATATTGCAAATGCACACAACTATAATATACTGGAGCATATTCACTCACATCTGCTTTAGATTCTTGCATAAGATCATCATTAGCCAGTCACGTCCAGAAACAAAAGGAATATTTTTGCTAAGTGTTAGCAATTACTTTAGCTCCCTTTTTTTGTTCCCAATATCAGTTCCAGCATTTATTTTTTCTACAGATAAGTTTCCCTGGAACACAGTTTAAGTCAGAGCTATCAGAATTTTTTAAAAGTAGTGATAATCAAAGTTCACGCAGTAATGCATATGGAAATTAAACCTTCAGAAAATACATTACAGTGCTGTCTAGACTAAAAGATCAGGAAAACATAGACTAACTGCTCTCTCATGGGCTAAAATCTAATTAGGATGTCTAGGAGAGCAATAAGTTGAATACTAAAATCCAGTAACAATAACACAAAATTTCTGAATACTACAGCTCTACAATTGTTTCCATAAAAAATGCATTAATTAACCATTCACAGGCTTACACTGATTTTCTATTTCCCTATTTAGAGCTATGATTAAGCATGACGGCAACTGGTCATCCACACTTGTAGGTTGTAGGAGGAAGCATTGAAAATGTAAAGGTTGATGAAACTGAGCATCTGAAAGTGGAGCATGGAAATCAACTCAAAGAGAAGCGTCACCTTTACATGTACAATGAGTGTTGAAAAAAAGATCCATATCTACTAATGTGGTCAATGCACAGCTGCTCCTGCCTGCATCTGAATGCTGCAGTTGCGATGCGCCTGATGCGTGTACCTGCATCCTGCATTGCTGGTCTGTTAGGCCAGGCTAGGATTGGGTATGGGATAGCCTCGCGGATAGCTAATCCTCAATATTTATAGAGCACATTATCAGCAGAGTCAAGAATAGCAAGAAATTAAAGCAACATCATATAGCAATGTAACATCAGGTCGAGGATGCAAGTAGTATCTGCGATGGCAGGGAAGGACACCTCAGATGATGCAATTCAGAGGAACGACACATCCATTTTTGGTGGATGAGTATCCATACACTTTATAAGTCAGCACATCAAGACCAAAGCAGTAAGTATCAAAGAAGGTGATGGAAATACATAACTTCCAAATTCAATAGGTCAAAGGATGGGTACTCTGCTGCCTTGGCACTATGGACAAGACCGATGAATTCGGAGTAGAATGTAGGTAGTACCTCTGACTGAGACTCTTCATGTCCAAATGAGTCAGAGTTCATCCTTCTCTTCTTCAATGAAACAGCATCACCATCTTATTCGGATCCTTCAACTGTCCACAACTTGATGGTGCTATCCCAGGAACCAGAACATAGCTAGGTACCCAAAGAAGAGGTCAGAAGGAAACGTGGACACATACAGTAAGTAAAAATAGCAATAACCTTGATGCGGAGGAACACTAGATTTGAGTGATCATTACCATATCTCTGGAAGGGTCTACAGAAACACTTTGAACTGATGATGTGTGCCCACGACGAATTTTGTAAGCCCCAATCCGCTTGGGGTTGTCCATACTGACCGATGCATCACACTTGGGGAGTCCAAGGCATCATATATGATATAAGAAAAATACTAAGATGGAATAAGCAGGACTTAGCTTAAAAAGGTTAAAATAAAAAAATATGTGTGAGCACCTTTAGTTTGTATAGGCACAATGACCTATCCTTTGAGCTGGTCACTACGTGCAGACTGCCCTCGGTTTCAACTCCTGCAATAACATGATTCATGCCAGTCACTTATAAGATAATATGAAAGTGCGACAATGAAGCAGAAATAGTATTGGAACAGATGCCTTCACAATGAGAAAAAGGTTATTATTTCGAGCATGCTGACATTTATTGATGAATTCGGTAGATGTAATTGCATTGCTGTATCCCTCCAAAATGTGTGTTGCATACTGCTGCATCTTTCCATAATCAAAGAGAAAAAAATGGAAAGGTAAGGTATATAGAAAGTTCACATACTTCGCAACAAATCTTCCAGAGTTAAATAAAAGATTATAGGTTTTGAGCTATGCATACCTTGCAAGGCCGTCATAGCTGTTAATATGAACCTGTGAAACAACAGGTATATCAAAACTTCATGAAAGTAAAACTATAAAATAAAGATTGAAGATGTAAAATGTTCAAGCATCTATAGATTGTCTACAATATCCAGAGAGGTGTTTACACGAGCAGAGTCATTTGCTTTGTCTCCCAAACCAGCTCAACTAAAACCATATGCAACCAAGTTTGTACACCAATTAATCTTTCTATATTGGGTTGCCTTGATCGCGATGGCCCATAAATAATGGAACAACAACATGGCAATTTAGCGATGCCTGGGAGTGAAAGTAGATGTGCAGTGGCAATGCCATGTGCTTGGAAACTAAAAAAACAAAATTACACAATTCACTGAGTTAGAGAAAATGTCTAGCTATATATTAAAGAATCAACCTCATTGGCTGACATGTTATTCCCAAACAGGAGATTGGATTGGCCAATTCCCTCGTCTCCTCTCCTTGCTCTGTTCTGTATGTAGTGGTAAAAATTAAAGAAATATGACAGGATAATCACTTAATCAGGATTAGATATTAACCACATTGGCTGATTCATGATTCCCGAACAGAGTTGCGATGCGCCTGATGCGTGTACCTGCATGCTGCATTGCTGGTCTGTTAGGCCAGGCCAGGATTGGGTATGGGGATAGCCTCGCGGATAGCTAATCCTCAATATTTATAGAGCACATTATCAGCAGAGTCAAGAATAGCAAGAAATTAAAGCAACATCATGTAGCAATGTAACATCAGGTCGAGGATGCAAGTAGTATCTGCGATGGCAGGGAAGGACACCTCAGATGATGCAATTCAGAGGAACGACACATCCATTTTTGGTGGATGAGTATCCATACACTTTATAAGTCAGCACATCAAGACCAAAGCAGTAAGTATCAAAGAAGGTGATGGAAATACATAACTTCCAAATTCAATAGGTCAAAGGATGGGTACTCTGCTGCCTTGGCACTATGGACAAGACCGATGAATTCGGAGTAGAATGTAGGTAGTACCTCTGACTGAGACTCTTCATGTCCAAATGAGTCAGAGTTCATCCTTCTCTTCTTCAATGAAACAGCATCACCATCTTATTCGGATCCTTCAACTGTCCACAACTTGATGGTGCTATCCCAGGAACCAGAACATAGCTAGGTACCCAAAGAAGAGGTCAGAAGGAAACGTGGATACATACAGTAAGTAAAAATAACAATAATCTTGATGCGGAGGAACACCAGATTTGAGTGATCATTACCATATCTCTGGAAGGGTCTACAGAAACACTTTGAACTGATGATGTGTGCCCACGACGAATTTTGTAAGCCCCAATCCGCTTGGGGTTGTCCATACTGACCGATGCATCACACTTGGGGAGTCCAAGGCATCATATATGATATAAGAAAAATACTAAGATGGAATAAGCAGGACTTAGCTTAAAAAGGTTAAAATAAAAAAATATGTGTGAGCACCTTTAGTTTGTATAGGCACAATGACCTATCCTTTGAGCCGGTCACTACGTGCAGACTGCCCTCGGTTTCAACTCCTGCAATAACATGATTCATGTGTCCCTCCAAAATGTGTGTTGCATACTGCTGCATCTTCCATAATCAAAGAGAAAAAAATGGAAAGGTAAGGTATATAGAAAGTTCACATACTTCGCAACAAATCTTCCAGAGTTAAATAAAAGATTATAGGTTTTGAGCTATGCATACCTTGCAAGGCCGTCATAGCTGTTAATATGAACCTGTGAAACAACAGGTATATCAAAACTTCATGAAAGTAAAACTATAAAATAAAGATTGAAGATGTAAAATGTTCAAGCATCTATAGATTGTCTACAATATCCAGAGAGGTGTTTACACGAGCAGAGTCATTTGCTTTGTCTCCCAAACCAGCTCAACTAAAACAATATGCAACC
The DNA here is from genome assembly GCA_900205405.1 of Echinochloa crus-galli. Classification (NCBI taxonomy): domain Eukaryota; kingdom Viridiplantae; phylum Streptophyta; class Magnoliopsida; order Poales; family Poaceae; genus Echinochloa; species Echinochloa crus-galli. The sequence goes on along the minus strand of OAMR01000592.1, from coordinate 658,487 downwards.
AAGTTTGTATAGCAATTAATCTTTCTATATTGGGTTGCCTTGATCGCGATGGCCGATAAATAATGGAACAACAACATGGCAATTTAGCGATGCCTGGGAGTGAAAGTAGATGTGCAGTGGCAATGCCATGTGCTTGGAAACTAAAGAAAACAAAATTACACAATTCACTGAGTTAGAGAAAATGTCTAGCTATATATTAAAGAATCAACCTCATTGGCTGATATGTTATTCCCAAACAGGAGATTGGATTGGCCAATTCCCTCGTCTCCTCTCCTTGCTGTGTGTTCTGTAGTGGTAAAAGTTAAAGAAATATGACAGGATAATCACTTAATCAGGATTAGATATTAACCACATTGGCTGATTCATGATTCCCGAACAGGATATTGGATTGGCTGATTCCCTCTTCTCATCTCCTTGCTAGTTATAAAGTAAAAGCAATGTGACAAATCACTTAATCAGGATTAGATTGATCACATCAGTTGATTGAAAGCAAAACAGGCAAGATGCAACTGTGGGTCGAACGGATCGTAAGCATCGTAGGAGCCGGCGTACGCGTACACCAGGAAGCAGCCGGCACGGGCGCCCGCAGCGGCTCCGTCGGGCGGCGGCGCAGACGGCCGCAACGTCGATGATGGTGGCGGACAGGCATGCAGCGCAGGCAGCGCCCCTTCCGGAGCGTGAGCGGGAGCGCCGGAGGGGCGAGGCAGGCCACAGGCGGAGGAGGGAGCGACGGAGGAAGCGGCGGCGGAATGGGGTTTTTTGTGTCGGGGGTAGGCAACTAGGCATGCGGTGGGAGAAGCCGGAATTTTTTGCCGACGCCGTTTGCGCCGAGGGGATGGCAGATGAGAACAAAATATTTATCCTGCCAAAAATAAGTTAATTACATTCTTTATATATTGTCAATGCTAAGGTAGAATGAGCGTAAAATTGAAAGAATTCAATCGGGCTACAATCATCAACAAAAGGAAACCTCTTCCATCCATTTTAAAACTTGCTCGTATTGCTCAACTTAGGTGAGCCTGTTTTAAGCGAAAAAAGTTATGGATTTTGGGATCAAATCCTTCTCTAACATAAATAAAATGGGTATCTCCCTGTTAACACAAAAAATTGGCACCTGAAAGAGGCTGACGAGTGGGCCAGACTCGGTAGAAAGATTCCACTCGGCAGGAAGGCCTTCTTCGAAGCATTCGGCAAAAGATGCTCTGCGGTCGGGAATCCGTCATCGTTCGGCAAAGGAACTGTTCCACAATTGGAAACGGAAGCATTCGGGAAAGCATGATGACGTGGATTGAATATAAGGAAGAAGCCGATTTGGTGAAGAGTATAAGATGAATATGGCGCTTCGACGTATTTCTTTGGAAATAAACATTTGTAATCGTAATCGACTAGGAATTGCGTCAAAACCAGGGTATAAATATAGACCCATGGTGATTGTAATAGGGATCGAACAATCATACAACAAACAGGCCTTGCGCCAACTTTCGAGTCTTTTAATCGTGTCGTCGAGTTTCTTTCGAGGCGAATCATCGATCCGTCGACCTCCGTAAGTATCGACAACCTTGTATCATGCTTAGTATCATGCGGTGGATTTAAGCTTGATTCAAGAAGGCTTTCTTGTTAGATCATGAGCCATGCGGTAGGCTAAGGTTTAGCTTGAAGCAAGTTATCGGCTCTATTAGATTTTGGCAAAGATCTAATAGATTCATTAAGTTACCTTGTGTTATTTGGGTTTTACTTTATGTTTAATTCATATAACACCCTTTTTGCCCAATCTAGCCTCCACAAAATTCGGTTGGCAAAATGCAGGGCCGGATGAAAGAATTGAAGATAGCTATGGACTGGGCATCCACACAACCAGTGTCGAAATTGAACTCACAAGGCGATCTGCTCGATCTATCTTTATTGGCTATGTTTTTTCCTTCTTCATGGAACCCGATTCGGCTATTTAGCCGTATTCGGTAGTCCTTTCACGAGTGAAACATGTTCGTGACTTTGTTTTAAATAATGAATGCTTTTAGCCTTCCATGTTTGGAGTATATCATGCGGTAGATTGATCTATTCTTGGTTGGTGGTGTGATTTCAAACAAGTTGTATCATGCGGTAGATTAACTTGTTTGTTTTTATGCTTGACGGGTTCGAAAGTACCTAGACATGCGGTAGACTAGTGCTTTTAAACCTATGCATTCTTGTTTATTAGAGATTTATGATCATGCTTTCACATTTATTATGCCTCATTCTCGTTAATCGGTTGTAATTAAGTACTGTAGCGATTATTTAATTAAATACCGATCTTTCATCATGGTGACATCATGCGGTCGGCAGTGTACTTCTTACATGCTTTGCCGATTATGTAATGAATGCTTAAATTGCTGACAGATAGCTTGTTTATAGCTATATGTCGATCAAAAATTGCTTTGTAAGCCGTAGAGATGGAACTGTCTGGTATCAGCCGGCACGTTCCAGGTTTTCATCTAAACATTTTCTTCCTTTGTCAGTTTCAGGGAAAATTGACAGGCACGCTTTCGGATTCGAACATTCGAGCCACGTGTGAAGCCAGCTGATTCGGCTTGTGTGCTTGGCGTGAACTGCAGATTTTATGTCAACACTCCCCTCTTTCATCAAACTTTTTTTATGACGTGTGGGTCCACAAGCCGTAACGCGTGGAGTGCTTCCAAAAAACCTTATTCGTCCTCTCTTGGTGCAGGATCAAAGGGCGAACGGTTCCGGAGACCTGCTCTCCTATTCGTCGGTGCTCGGTATGGAGTAGAGGTGGAGGATGGGCCTAATCTTAGTAATAATTGCTCTCAAATCTAATTCTCTTTATAGTATAGAAATATATATACGCAAAATCATAAAATTTGACGGATTTTGACATTTAAAATCTATTAACACATAAATAGGTGACCTTTAAAACCTAGTTTGAGAAAAATCACCTATAGAAAACCTACCCAACCTAAGAAACTCATCTCTGTCAGACCTTAGGACCGGCAATCCACCTGGGGGTACCCGAGTGGTTGATTTGTAGGCGGGGCGATTGATGAACTGGTGACTTGATGGTACACAGGAGGCACTGATTTAGACAGGTTCGGGCTACCCGGAGGTATAATACCCTACGTCCTGTGTCGGTGGCGTCGTTTGTATTGCTGGAACCCGGCCAAGCTTCAGGAAGCTAGGACGAGCGTATGGTTTACAGGATGAGATGCATTGTCTTGCGTGATGTGTCATGAGGGTGCCCTAGGCCGCTTTATATAGGGTAGCGGGCTAGGCTTTACAAGTCGGTTTCCATCTAAACCTACTTGTCTCTGATCAGGACTCTAGTCCGAGTCGGTTACAACTCGGATATCCCTGGATATCCAGACGAGCCGCCCGTCGGGTCTTCATTGGCTTGTCCATCAAGTCAGGGAGCCCGTATGGGGCCGCCTAGGGGTCGGCCCATGGGCCTGTCAGAGGTGGGGCCTGGACGCCGTATTCAGGTCTGACAGTAGGCCCAGGGGTACCCATATCCCACAAGCCCCCGAGCAACGTGCAGGCGCATGCAGAACTGCTTGACGGAGTGCCGAAGCCAATGAGGTCGGCTGAAGGTGCTTCTTCATGTAGTCGGCACAAGGGTTGGCAGTGCTCAAAAACAGAGAACACCCAACACGACGCCGAGTTCTTCGAGGTAGTCAGTCGGTCCTCATGAGGGCCGAGTACAGGGCGACGATTAGGAGCACTGTACGTACAGTAGCCCCCGAGCGTTGGGTTGGTTAGTATAAGCGAGACAAGGCTCAAAAAAAATGGCTAAACGACATGTGTGTGCCCAAGAGTTGGTGAAGGCTTGCTACCACCAAGAATACTTTTCCGAGTAGAGGGGCTTGCTCAGTCAAATTGGCTGAATTATATGTGGGTGAGAGCATGCTGCCACCAAGGAAGGGGCCAAAATTTTACTGGCACCCCTGACTCAGCAGTGCGTTGATAAGGATGGACCGAGCCGGCCCAGTCAAAAGCTGTCGTTACTGGCTATGCGGGAATCCCGGTGCTGAGCATGCTCAGTCAAGGGCAGTGATGACCGTCCGCCCAGGGAAAAGGCGAAACGCATGCGCATCCTTTCCCAGGCACTTTAATGACTCACGGGCCACCAGATCCACGACCCCGGGGCGTCTATAAATAGGTACTTCGGCGTAGTTCACCACCAGGGAGCTTTGTAGTTGTTAGCCACCATGCGGATCTTGAAAATCTTCCTTCCTGAGAGCGTTGTAAACGAGCGTAGAATAAGTCAAGGTACATGCCTTGGCGTTCTCCATTGATGCCAGAAGAAAATCGTCGAAGGGTGGTGCAAATGCTACGGGAAAGGAGTCAGGCATCGCGCTTCTCATAGGCAGGAGAGGTGCCTATTTCTTGGTGGGACCTGATGAGGAGGCTACGGTAAGTCTTCTCTTCGTCGGGAGACCAGCGAATGACGCCGAACTGATGGCTGATTTTGCGGGCCCATCAAGGACGAGCGAGCGCGACCTGAGCCTGGGCTCAGGGGTGCTGATGCCGAGTCCTTACTCCTCTCCAGCAATGCAGCCACGAGGTCCTTCAGTTGGTGTGATGCCACAAGAAAATCGTCGAGAAAGCTGTGGACACTGCTTCCGGTGATTGTGTGCTGACCACCTAACTGAAATGGTCCAAGAGCCTAATAGTAAGGGGCTCATATCTTTGTAGCTTGAAATGGCCTTTGGCCAAATGTACTTCATCTTTGTAAACTTTGCGAGTCGCAAAATGTTAATATGAACATGTACTTTTGGTGGTGGTGAACTGTGTCCGACCACCTAGGTGGATCATCATCTGCCGTGTAGATATATTAGAGCCTGTCCGGCG
>OAMR01000592.1:638192-653094 GCA_900205405.1 Echinochloa crus-galli | reverse complement strand
TGGCTACAGAAATTTCCACAGCTTCCTTCTTAACTCATAAAAGAACAGGGGCTGGACTTCGGGAAATGAATACAGAGAAGCTCAGGGACTTAAATGATAAAAACAGGACCTGTTTGCAAGGGTTTTATATGGTGGAAGGACCGGCTTGGAATATATAAAGAACCGGGGGCTCTTTTTGCAAAACAACCAGGGTTGACCGTTACTCGGCCGAATTGACTCGGGTCGCGATGATCGTGAGCCGTTGATCTTGCGATGGACGGCTGACAGAGAAGGGGGGAGTTGGGCGGCGGCGGGACGTCGGCGAGCGGCGGCGCCGAGCAGAGCAGAACTCCGGCGAGCTGGAACTCGAGCTGCCGGGCTTGGTTTTGGACAGGATCAAGTCCTACAGGTTCAGGGTGGCAAGGCGAGTTCATCCATGGTGAACAAGTTGAGGATTGGCCGACGAGAGCGACGGTCGGCGACAAACATAGGCGAGGCGGCGGCGAGTTCGCCGAAGCTCACACGAACTCGGGCAAATGGCCACGGATTCGGGCGTGGTTGAGTGTTATAGGACCGTGAGGAAGTGGCAAACATGGTTGGGGAGATCAAGTCGACGATTGCGCGGCGGAGCCGGCGATCGACGTTGAACAGAGGCGATTCGCGGCGGCGGAGCGCCGGCGATCGGCGAACCATGCCAAAGAGCCTCGTTCAGGGTCTGATTTCGGGCCCTACAGCATCAGGGTGGTGGCTTGACGTCCGCTGCCGGCGCGGTCGGTCGGCCCTTGGTACCCGCCGTCGCCGCAGCTTTGGCGACCGCTGCCCAGCGCGGCGCGTGCACCCCCGTCGCCGCCGCGATCGTGCGGCCCTCTGCCCCGCAGTTCCGGCGGCGGCGGCGGCTCCCGCACCCCCAGCAGCGCATGGTGTAGACCGCAAGTCCGAGGCGAGAGACGGGAGTTGGTGGTGGTGTGCGGGCGGCAGGGAAGAGGAGGGGGAGGTGCAGCGAGAGTCACAGGAGCATGTGAGGGCAGGCAGAGGCGAGAGGGTGGTCGTGGGTTTTGCTATGGGCCTAGGGCTGGCAGGCAGTAAGGAAGGGCGAGCGGGAGAGCGAGTGGCTCGGGAGTGGGAGCGGTGCGGCGTCGGCGAGCAGAGGAGGGCGTCGGAGGAAGACGATGGGGCTGACGAGCGGGGCCCGCCTGGCAGAGAGAGAGAGGGGGGGGGAAAGAGGAAGGTCGGGCCGTACCTGGGCCGAAAGCAGGAGTGGGCCGCGCGCGAGGGAAGGAAAAAGAGGGAAGGGGGGTGCTGCTGGGCTGGGAAAAAAGAAAGGGAAGGTGGGCCGCGGGGAAAAGAGAAAGAGGGGATGGGCCGAACCGGGGGAAGAGTTGAGGGTGGGTTTCTGGACTTTTTCCATGGTTTTGAAAATCACACACAAATCAAGCAAAAGACATGCAATTTAAACATGATGCACATACACTTATTGCCTCAAAATTATTTATGTGATGTTTAAATATTTATTGGCTCAAATTAACTCAAAAATTTTAAATTATGTCCCTAGAAAAATTAAATATAACCATGTTGCTATAATTTATCTGTGATGGAATTTTAGGGTGTTACAGGAAAGGAGTCAGGCATCGCGCTTCTCATAGGCAGGAGAGGTGCCTATTTCTTGGTGGGACCAGGCGAGGAGGCTACGGTAAGTCTTCTCTTCGTCGGGAAGCTAGCGAATGACGCCGAACTGATGGCTGATTTTGCGGACCCATCAAGGACGAGTGGGCGCGACCTGAGCCTGGGCTCAGAGGTGCTGATGCCGAGTCCTTACTCTCTTCCAGCAATGCAGCCACGAGGTCCTTCAGTTGGTGTGATGCCACAAGAAAATCGTCGAGAAAGATGTGGACACTGCTTCCGGTGATTGTTTGCTAACCGCCTGACTGAAGTGATTCAAGAGCATGATAGCGAGGGGATCATATCTTTGTATCTCTAAATGGTCTTTGGCCATATGTACTTTTCCTTTGTAACCTTCGCGATTTGTGAAATATAAAATATGAACATGTTCGCTTTGGTGGTGGTGAACTGTGTCCGACCGCTTGAAGGGCTCGGTAGAGGTCGTATAGACGTACCGAAAACTTACCAGCGCCCAACCCCCGAGCTTGTGAGGGACCTGTCATGGTTCTCTTGGAACGCGCCGACTCGTAATGCGGCGCCCAGCCCCCGAGCATGCGAGGGACTTGGCTTGGTCCTCTTGGAACGCGCCGAGTCGTAATGCGGCGCCCAGCCCCCGAGCATGCGAGGGACTTGGCTTGGTCCTCTTGGAACGCGCCGAGTCGTAGTGCGGTGCCCGGCCCCCGAGCTTGCGAGGGACTTGGCTTGGTCCCCTTGGAACGCGCCGAGTCGGTGTACGGCGCCCAGCCCCCGAGCATGCGAGGGACTTGGCTTGGTCCTCTTGGAACGCGCCGAGTCGTAGTCCGGCGCCCAGCCTGTACGGCGCCCAGCCCTCGAGCATGCGAGGGACTTGGCTTGGTCCTCTTGGAACGCGCCGAGTCGTAATGCGGCGCCCAGCCCCCGAGCATGTGAGGGACTTGGCTTGGTCCTCTTGGAACGCGCCGAGTCGTGGTCCGGCGCCCAGCCCTCGAGCTTGCGAGGGACTTGGCTTGGTTCTCTTGGATCTCTAAGAAAATGATGCCGGATATCAATATGCTCGTCAATTTCGGATCCGGCGGATACCACATCGCCAATCCCGTGGATTCCGTCCGTTAGTTTCGGAGCCGTTAGGTTAGGGCGACGCCTTGCTATAAATACGCGACCAAGGACGCCGTCGTCGTCATCCCCCTTTGCGCCGCACCCTTCGTCTTCCTCGCCCTGCTCTCTCTCTCTGCCCGCCGTTTGCCAAGCGCGTTTTCCGAGGCCGACGAGCGTTTTCGCTCCCACTTCATTCGTGCCCTTCCTTCTTCTACCAAGAACGGCCATGGCCGACGACGCCGCTGAGCGCGCTGCTCTGGAGACCCTGGCGGCGGCTGGGGTGCCGCCGGAGTCCGAGCAGGGGGCGGCCTGGGGGAAGACCAAGATGACAATGGAGCGGCTGGAGGATCTGGCAAACCGCGGTGTGCTCCCCGTGAAGGAGACCTTGGCGTGGAGGCTGCCGGGGAAGGAGAAGAGGCCGTCCGAGAACACCGGTGAGGTGGCCGTCTTCGCGCATTTTGTGGAGCGTGGATTCAGCACGCCGTCCGGCGATTTCTTCTGCGGGCTGCTGCATTACTATGGTCTCGAGCTTTCTCATCTTAATCCCAATGGGATTTTTGATATTTCATTCTTCATCTACTTCTACGAGGCTTTTCTTGGAATTGCCCCTCATTTCCATCTCTGGCGGTACTTGTACCGCGTCAAGCGCATCGGGTCTGGGGGCAGGGGAGATGGACCTACTCGGATTACCGGCGGGGCTGGCATTGCACTGCGCATGGGTAGGCAGAAGGATCACTTCGATCTGCAGCTGCTTGACTGCCATAAGGAATGGCGCCGCGACTGGTTCTACATGGTGGACCAGCCGCCTCTGCTGCCGAGTAGGACTGGCAAGGCGCCAAAGGAGCAGGAGTCCTAGCACGCTCTTCCGGTCGGGGGCGAATGCAACGACATCCCCGAGCTTATGTCGATGATTTTCGGTATAAAGCAGAGGGGGTTGACCGCCATGGCGATTACTGTGTCTTTTGTGGCCCGGACGATTCAGCCGATCAAGGACCGAGTCCACCCGGCGTTCGAGTTTTCAGGTTGCCTGGACCCAGCCCGGGAGACGTCTCGGGGATTCGACTCGGATGAAGTTATTCGGCGCATGGGGACGATGATGAAGGGCGAGGTGAATAATCTAACAATCTCAATGCGTCGCGTCCTTTTGCGCTCAAGAACCCTCCTCCTGCGGTAAGGTTTCCATGCTGAGTACTTGTTCCTTGTTTTGGTTTCCTTTGTCATTTCCATCGCCTGTTAGCTGAACTGTTTCCTTTACTCTTCGTGCTAGGAGGTGACCAATCGTTTCTTCTGCCTGGCACCACTGCCAGAAGCGGGCCCGGCGTCGAGGCAGAAGGTGATGAGGCCGGAGGAGGCAAGGGATGACCGGCTCCCAGTTATGAAGACCTTGAGGACTGGGTTTCTGAAGAGCTCGGCTCTCCCCCGAGCTCGGGTGAAGCAGCTGCTGTGGAGTCTATAGCTACTGCTACTCGGACCCGAGCTGGTGCGCAGAGATTCTCCTCGCAGGTGCAGACCGCGGCGGCCGAGTCGCGGAAGAGGTCGGCGCAGGCACAAGCGCAATCGGCTGGTGCGCTGCCAACAAAGAGGCACAGGTCGGACCGTGCCTCGTCTGCTGGAGAAAGTGCTGAGGCCTCCCCGGATGTAGATGATGAAGACCAGGGGCCGGATGCTGTAGTGGAGGTACCGGTGCAGTCTTCCACGCCCGTGCGTTCACCGGGGGATGGTCGGCCACCTCGTCCAGCTGGCCTGGTGCTCAAGCGCCCGAGCAGGAGTAACAGGTTAGAGCCCTAGCTTGGTTAAGTTGGTTCTGCTCGGTCGTCTCCTTTTTGCTAACTCGAATCTTTAACTCTTGCTTTCGTTGTGCCTGTGATTCTTTGCAGGAAGGTAACAGTACTGTCAGACACGTCGCGTACCCGATCCGACAGCGGTGGTGACTTGGGGGACTCCTTGTCCCAGGATGCGCCTGCTGCAGAACAGGCCGCTTCGCTGGTGGAGCCACTAGAGGCATCAACAAGGGGCGCTGCTGCTGGGTCGGGCCCAGGGGCGTTAGTGATCGTGGCGACGGAGACCAGGTCGGACGCTCAAGCCGACGAGGAGGAGCCGGCCATGCCAGAGCTCGAGGACGACGCACTCCCGGACCAGCATGCTGAGCCAGAGGGAGAGGAGGAAGAGGAGCTGAGTCATCAGGAACGCTTTGAGCGCGTTGCCAACGCGAACAGGGCGGCGCTCGAGCGGATTCGCGCTTCATTGAGCTCGATGCTAGAGGACATGGAGGTGAGTTAATCTGTTCCTGGGAGTGAATAGCCCGCAGCTTTGTTTTGAACCTTAAATGGCGCAGGTGCTGATGTCCGGGACCGTGGAGGGCACGCGCTTGATGCGTGTGGATGAGGACGAGTACTTGGAGCTGCAGGAGCTCAGGACCCGGGTCCGAACTATTGCCAATGAGGCTCGCGGTGTCGCGATTCAGAAGGACACGGATGCAGAGGGACTGGCGCAACTCAAACAAGAACTCGTCTCTCAGCTGGAGGCGACCAATGCAGGTGAGTGTTTGTCCTCGAGAGTACTCGGTAGTGTCAGCTTTAGTCTTTAGCTTTCTTTATTCCGAACTCTCAGGTCATGCCAAAGAGATGGAGCGAATCCAGGGTCAGCTTGCCACGGTGGACCAGAAGTTCAAGGATGTCGCAGCCACGCTGCGGGAGAGGGACGCCGAGCTGAAACGCGTCATAAAAAGTGAGCGGAGGCCTGTGCATCGTCGTCTTGAGTTTCCCATGTGTACCGAGCATGAAGCCATAACACTTGGTTATGGTTGGCTTTACTGCGCAGGTCATGCCCGTGAGAAGAAGATCCTGGAGGAGAAAATTACGGCAGCCGAAAAGGAGATACAAGACCTCGCTAGCGCGCACGGCCGGGCTGTGGGTGCCCACAACGCCGCCATGACTGGTGAGGACTACTTTCGAGCTCTGTTGCCTTCATGGTATTCATGATACCTTTGCTATACTAAACAATCCGTGCATATATGCAGAGGCTACTGGTCGATATGAAGCTTTGGCGCAGGCGGCCATGTCAGCGTGTGACCAGATTCAAGCTCCTAGCGACCGTCCTGCAGTGCCGATCGCGGAACGGCTGCAAAATTTGCCTGAGTACACCAGAGGAGTGGCCGCGGAGACCGCCAGATATGCTGTGAGGTATACACTGGCGCTTGTCCGTTTATACCAGCCCGACCTCGATCTTGAAGATATTCGCGACGGGTACCACCCCGATTTATCGGAGCAGCAGTTCGAGGATCTGGCCGAGTCCTTTGCTGGTTTAGCAATTGATGTAGTCCGTAGTGTTGTTGATGTAACCGGCGAGTGACCTGCTGGTGCAGAAACAGAAAAATTATGTAGCTTTTGGCAGACATTTTTATGTAATGAGGAATGCGTCCTTATTGGCGATTTTTGTTTTGAGTTAGTTTTACCAACCCCTATCACTTCACCGCAATCATGACAAGTGCTAGGGACTCAGGCGGAGAACTGGCTGGAGCTCTCATGGAGGCAGCACTCCTACATGCTACGATGCTCTGCATGGAGGCTTAGTCGTAGGCAGGGTCCCGCCCGAGTACTTTCGCATATTGGATATAGTGAATCGGACTTGCCGTGTTAGTTTTGGTTACTTCGTGAGTAACTTAACTGGAGGACGAGCATGTGGCCGTCGTTGGAAGAGTGATTGTGAATGTGTTTTGTTGACAGACACAAAATCGGAGTAGATGAAACTTTATTAAATAATTAATATGACAGGGTAAAGATACATAGCTGTAGTTTGGTCTAAGGATAGAACTTAGTGAGGTGCTGGATGTTCCAAACATTGGGAACCGGGTTGCCATCAGCCCATTCTAGGCGATAGGTTCCTAGAGAGACGACTTCCTTGACGATGAACGGTCTTTCCCATGGTGCGGACAACTTGTGCTGTCCTGCCGAGCTGATGACTCGGCGTAGGGCGAGGTCGCCTACATTCAGGGATCGTTCTTTGACGTTCCTGTCATGGTACCGGCGTATCTGCTGCTCGTGGCGCGCGTTCCGGGTTAAGGCACAGAGCCTATGCTCTTCTAGTGCATCAACGTCGACCTGTCGACTTGACTCGGCTTCTCCTTCTTCGTAATTTTTGATGCGTGGTGCAGAAAAGGCGAGGTCGGCTGGCAACACGGCTTCTGATCCGTAGACCATGAAAAACAGCGAGTAGCCAGTTGCACGGCTCCTTTGTGTATGGAGGCCCCATACCACGTGTGGTACTTCTTTAGCCCAGCGGCCTGCGCGTGGGTTTAAAGCGTCGTAGATTTCCTTCTTGAGGGCATCCAGGACCATGCCGTTTGCCCGCTCGACCTGGCCGTTGCACCGCGGGTGTGCAGACGACGAGTAGTACACATCGATCTGGCTATCTTGGCAGAAATCCCAGAACTCGTGCCCTGTGAACTGCGAGCCGAGGTCGGTGATGATACGATTTGGGACACCAAAACGGTGCGTTATCTCTTCAATGAAGGCCGCTGCTGTGGCCGACTTGGTGTCAGTAACAGCCTTGTACTCGATCCATGGTGTCGGTAACAGCCTTGTACTCAATCCACTTGGTGAACTTGTCCACCGCGATGAGCAAGTGCTTAACTCCACCCTGAGCTGGCTTGAATGGTCCTATGTTGTCGAGCCCCCATACTGCGAAGGGCCAAGATGGTGGGATGGTGCGTAGCGCCTGAGCCGGCAGGTGCTTTTGCTTTTGGAAGAACTGACACCCGGCGCAACGCTGGACGAGTTCTTTTGCGTCAGAGACCGCGGTGGGCCAGAAGAACCCGGATCTGTAGACCTTGCCAACCTGCGTTCTAGCTGCCGCGTGATTGCTGCATGTGCCAGAGTGAACTTCATGTAGTAACGCCAGGCCCTCGCTGCGTATGATGCACTTCATGAGTACTCCTGAGGATGCTGACTTTCTGTAGAGCTCAGACCCAATCACCACATAATTGGCGCTTCACCGACTGAGTTGCTCGAGAGTGACCTTGTCTTCCTCGAGTTTGTCTTCTATGGTCATGCGGTCATTTCTTATGAATGCGATTAGTGGCTCTCGCCAATCTCTTTCGTCTTCTGCTTCTGGAACAGTTGAGACTGCTGCGACAATCTGGTCGGCAGAGGCGGTGGGTTCGCTTTCATTTATTAACTTGATAGACGGCTTCCGTAGGTCCTGTACAAACACACCGGCGGGTACCTGGGAGCGCTTGGATCCGAGTTTGGATAGGACGTCTGCGGCGACATTTTCTTCCCGCGGCACGTGACGGCATTCCAAGCCGCAGAAGTGAGCTTCTAACTTCCGAACTTCTGCACAGTAGGCGTCCATCGTTTCTTTGGAGCATTCCCAGTTCTTATTAACCTGTTCGACAACCACTTTTGAGTCTTGCGCAGTAGGCGTCCATTGTTTCCTTGGAGCATTCCCAGTTCTTGATGACCTGCTCGACTACCACTTTTGAGTCTCCGAAACACAGTAGACGCTTGATGCCGAGGGTGATGGCTATTTTTAATCCGTGGATCAATGCTTCGTACTCGGCACCATTGTTGGTCGCCTGATAGTGTATCTGCAGCACGTATTTGAGGTGCTTGCCCTCTGGTGATATGAGTAATACTCCAGCGCCGGCTCCTTTCCATTCTGCTAAGAAGTCTACCAGTACTTGGGATTTTATGGACTGTCTCGACCTGAAGGTAATGTCAAAACTTCTGAGTTCTACTGCCCATTTGTCGACTCGGCCATTGATGTCGCGGTTGCGGAGGATCTCGCCGAGCGGAAAGTTGGACACCACATGAATGGGATGAGCCTGGAAATAATGGCGCAGCTTTCTGGAGCAGATCAGGAGTGCGTAAAGCAACTTTTGGGGGTGCTGGTACCGGATTTTTGACTCCGCTAGTACTTCGCTGACGTAGTATACAGGCCTCTGCACCGGATAAGAGTGTCCGTCTTCTAGGCGTTCGACGACCAAGGCTGTGCTGACCACATTTGTGGTTGCTGCTATGTATAGCAGGAGGGGTTCGTCCTTTTTTGGCCCGGCGAGGACTGGCGGGGGGACGAGGAATGCTTTGAGGTCGGCCAATGCTTGATCGGCTTCCGGCGTCCATTCGAACTTGTCGGCTTTCTTGAAGAGCTTGAAGAAAGGGGCGCCGCGTTCACCTAGCTTGCTGATGAACTCGGCTTAGGGCTGCCATCATTCCTGTCAGCTTCATTACTTCTTTCTTGTTTTTGGGAGGAGGTAAGTCCTGAATTGCCTTGATCTTGGTTGGGTTAGCTTCTATTCCTCGCTGGCTTACTAGGAACCCCAGGAGCTTGCCCGAAGGTACTCCGAAGACGCACTTGGTCGGGTTCAACTTCCATCTGTAGCGGCGGAGATTATTAAATGTTTCTTGGAGGTCGGCGATCAGGGTATCTCTATTGTAGGTCTTGACCACAACGTCGTCGACGTAGGCCTCGGCGTTCCTTCCTATCTGGGTGTCCAGGCAGCCCTCTGGTAAGTTGCTCCGGCGTTCTTGAGGCCGAAGGTCATTGTCTTGTAGCAGTATATGCCGTGAGGCGTGATAAATGCCGTCTTGTCTTGGTCGGCTGGGTTCAGGGCTATCTGATGATAGCCAGAATAGCAATCTATCGTGAGGCGTGATAAATGTCGTCTTGTCTTGATCGGCTGGGTTCAGGGCTATCTGATGATAGCCAGAGTAGCAATCTAGGAAAGAGAGTAGGAGACAACCAGCCGTAGAATCGACGACCTGGTCGATGCGCGGAAGAGGGAAGGAGTCCTTAGGGCAATGTTTATTGAGATCGGTATAATCAATGCACATTCTCCATTCACCGGTTTTTTTCTTCACAAGTACAGGATTTGCAAGCCATTCGGGCTGCATGCACTCCCGAATGAAACCGGCTGCTAAAAGCTTATTTAACTCTACCCTAATGGCCTCCTTGCGATCTTGTGCGAACCGCCAAAGCTTCTGTTTGACCGGCTTAGCGGTTTTCACCAAATGCAAGGAGTGCTCAGCATTCTCCCTTGGAACTCCTGGCATATCGGAGGGTTTCCACGCGAATATGTCCCAGTTGTCCCACAGGAAGGAGGTGAGCGTGCTTTCCTATTTGGGAGATAGGCCTTGGCCTATCAACGCCGTCTTGCTGGGGTCGTCGCTGAAGAGAGAGATCGCCTTGGTCTCCGAGTCCGGCTGTCGTGGTGGCATCTTGTTCTGGTATCTTGAGGTCGGCGGGTGGGTTGATCTTGGCCTCGCTTGCAAGGAGCGCGCTGTTGCCGAGCTGCCGCGAGAGCTCGGCGAGCCGTACGGCTACTCCATCACACTCGTACGAAGTCTTGACGTCGCCCCTAATGCTGATGACCCCGTTCGGGGCCGGCATTTTCATCACCAAGTAGGTGTGATTGGGGATGGCCATGAAGCGAGCCAACATGGGCCGCCCGAAGATGGCGTGGTAGGAGCTACCAAAGTCAGCGACATCGAAATGTAGGAACTCGGTACGGTAGTTGGCGGGTGGTACTCGGTACGATAGTTGTCGTGCGTACCAAAGGTCACTGGTAGGGTAACCCTTCCCACCGGGTAAGCGGCCTTGCCGGGGATGACGCCGTAGAACGGGTGGTGGGAGCCTCGGAGCCTGCTGTAGTCGAACCCCATGTCGTTCAGGGTTCTGGTGAAGATGATGTTGAGCGCGCTACCTCCGTCGATTAGCACTTTGGTGAGGAGAGCTTTGTCTACGACTGGGCTGACGATCAACGGGTACGAGCCTGGTTTGGGTAGGTGGACCCAATGGTCGTTCCTGCTGAAGGTGATCGGAGTTTCCGACCACCTGAGGTACTCGACGCCCTTGGTGCCTATGAGATTTATCTCGCGGCTGTGGAGCTTCGTCTTCCTTTTGTCGCGAAACGCATCGGGGCCTCCCACGATTACATTGACTTGGCGATCAGCGCGCTGAAAATTATCGTGCTGGTCGGCAGCGGCGGCATCCGGTACTGGTCGGCGCATGCCGCCACCCGGCGCTCTGTTGTCGTCGCGGCGATCATTGCGACGGTTGGGGCGACGCTCGTTGCGGCGTTCGCCGTCCCTTCTGTCGCCGTGGTTGTTGGTGTTGTAGCGCGGCTTCTTTGGTGGTGGTGGGACGCCTAGTTCTTTCTTCAGGGTCCAGCATTCTCTGAACGAGTGTTTTGTGTCCTTGTGGAGAGGACACGGCTCGTCCAGACGGGCGAGCTGCTTCGGTTGGAGTCGTGACTCCACACGGCCCTCGCCTTCTGCGATAGTTGCGACGTCAGGCCTGCCACGTCTGCCGCGTGTTGGTTCTATCTTCTTTTGCTCTGCAGGTGGGCGGTCGTGGTCTTTGTCTCTCCGGTCTCTACTCCTGAACTGAGCTAGCTCGGCAGCGTCAGCTTTAGCCTCCTCTTCGACCACCTTCATCATCTCCCCAACTGTCTTGGGGTCCTTCTTGAACAGGTTGCACGGTGGCGTCGTTTGTATTGCTGGGACCCGGCAAAGACGTCCCTCTCTTCGACGTCCGTAAGCTTGTTACGGTTGTCGAAGAAGCGGTTGGTGTAGTCTCGGAGACTTTCACCCCTGCTTTGGCGTACCAGATCCAGATCGAACCTAGTGCCTGGCCGATTATAGGTGGCCTGGTAGTTCTCGGTGAACACCTTGCAGAGCTGTGCCCAGCTGTCGATGGATTGGGGCGGCAGCCCTGAAAGCCATTGGAGCGCCGCCTTGCCCAGCATGACCGGGAAATAAGCCGCCGCCTGGTCGGTACTGCCGCGTGCGGCCTTGACCGCCGTGATGTAGGTCTGGACCCCACAGTTTGGGGTCGGAGCGACCGTCGAACTTCTCGACCATAGCTGGTTTGAAGGTATCCGGCCATGAAACTTGGCGCAGTCGCTTGGTGAAAGCCTGGAAGCCTTCGATTTCAAAGTCGTTGTCGCCGAAGTCGTCGCCGCCATTGTCCTGACGGCGGGGCTGCGCTCTTGGCGAGCCGTAACGACGATCGTATCGGTCGCGCTCGTTCAGTTCGCGGCGTGCGCGGTGGTCATTAGCTTCGGAGTACTCGAAATAGTTGGCTCGACGTTCGGGTTGACCGTAGTCCCGGTCATACCGCTCTCGGCGTTCCATCTCAGCAGCGTCGCGTTCGCGGTGCCGCCTATCGAGCTCTTTTCTGACGTCGCGGTCCCTTCCGCGAAGCTTGTCGCGGAGGTCACCGTCAGAGCGGTAATGGTGTCGGCGTCTGTTGCCATCGTCGCGGTGGTTTCGGGGGTGCCTGCCCTCGAATTCCTCCGGCTGGTGGTCGTCCGTTCGTTCCTGGTCGACCTCCTCCGGGATGTCGTGCAGAGTTGGGGATCTATAGCGGCGCCGTCCTCGTTCAGATCTGCTGTGCCCGGTCCTGCGGGAACTCGATCTGCTCGAGCGGGATCGGCTAGATCTTGACCTAGCCTCTGTCCTTCTGATGTAAGTTCTGTGCGACGGCTAGCCGGGCTCGGAGCCGGGCCGCCTCTAGGGTGGCTTCCATGTGATCCATCTCGGCGATGCATGCCGCCATGGCCGCTGATGGTGTTTGGAAGTTGGCCTGGGCCCGTTCGAACTCGCGTGCCAGATTGCGCGGGTCCAGCGGATGTAGTCCCTCATGGTGCGAACCTCCATCTGCTTGCCGATCTGCGTCTTCAGCTTGCCGGCGCTAGGCTCGGAGAGTGTTCGCGTCATTGTCTTGAGTCGGTTGGTCTTCAGAAATGAGTACCTCGCGGTCCGGCCGTGAAGCACAGTCCTTGGACGGGTCCTCTGAGTTCTCGGGGGTCCCTAGTATGGTTCTGGCGACCTGGAACTCACCACAATCTGGAAGCTGGGTGGGTTCGGGCGGGCTTCCAGATTGGATCTGGGCCTCGCGCTGCGGGAGCCGGTCGGAGTAGTCGGCGGCCGCGTTCTTCAGTCCATGGGGGAACGTGTTCCCTGAGCGGTCCAGGACTCGCTCGGACATGGCGATGGATTCAGCGAGCGTATCGTTGATGCGATTCAGTCCGTCGATGATCTCGTCGGGGTAAGGTACTCGGCGCCGTGGAAGCAGATCTGGAATCCGTTCGCGGATGCTGAGCCGCTCGATCTGCTGTGTAAGCTGATCAGGCAAATCAGGAGGAGTCCCAGGAGCTGTCGAGGTTGAGTCCACCGGTGTCAAGTCGACGTTGGTGGAGCTAGAGTCGCTGGAGTCGGCGAAGAAGCTGCATCCCGCGAGGTGCTTGGGGCTATCGCTCATGCTCGCCGGGAAAACGACGTCGGATCGATCTGCCATCAAGTCAACGGTGTTTTCGAATCTAAAGAGCTCACCAATCTCCCCCTACCTGGCGCGCCAAATGTCGGACCTTAGGACCGGCAATCCACCTGGGGGTACCCGAGTGGTTGATTTTAGGTTCTGCGCGACGGCTAGCCGGGCTCGGAGCCGGGCCGCCTCTGGGGTGGCTTCCATGTGATCCAGCTCGGCGATGACCCTACGTCCTGTGTCGGTGGCGTCGTTTGTATTGCTGGGACCCGGCCAAGCTTCAGGAAGCTAGGACGAGCGTATGGTTTACAGGATGAGATGCGTTGTCTTGCGTGATGTCTTATGAGGGTGCCCTAGGCCGCTTTATATAGGGTAGCGGGCTAGGGTTTACATGTCGGTTTCCATCTAAACCTACTTGTCTCCGATCAGGACTCTAGTCCGAGTCGGTTACAACTGGGATATCCCTAGATATCCGGACGAGCCGCTGTTGGCGGTCGTTACAACCCAAATTCGACCACCAATACTCGGGAATAAATGAGGCTTTATGCAAAATTCCATGTACTTAGGTTTTATTTCTAATAAAGTTCCACGAGTTTTGGTGAGTGTCACTTGTGCAGGTACAATGCTTCCCTGCGGAAATATAAATACGATACCTAGGAATACTCCTGGGTGAAATGCTAGATCGGTATCCGTGCGCTTGCGGATTTATATCTGTATCATAAGATTACCAATGAACACTCCTTGCACCATTAATAGGATTGGCAGTCCTGATAGTGGACCGTAAGAAGTGTCAACAATGGCCGGCGGCGAGGGATTCATGCGGACGAGGCGCTCCGGCGGCGAGACGGCGACAATATGACATTGGTGTCTACTAACTTAATTTACCGCTAGCATTAGCGGGATCACCCTTGTTTGCTTGAGTATGTTTCAAACAGGAGGAAGCAGAGAGCCCAGGGTGCCCGATCACGCAGGAATCATCAAATTTTTGCCCCTGTCTACTGCGATGCACGTGCAAGTTCTAGAAGAAAAATCCTTACAGGTATGTGTTAAAACACAAAAATATATACATTATCATCATGTGCAGCCTGGAGGAACGATCGTCGTCATGGAAGAAAAAGAAAATCAAATGTGACAGATGAACGACGCTGCATCACCGCAATTCTGTCTCAAATTGTCGGTAATGGCGAGAAAAATCAAGGTATGTGAGATAGTCCAGCTCTTATACTTTAAATTTTGAGCTTTATCCTTTAAATTTTTGCATTATCCACTGCATACGTTCCATTCTTGCATTTGCATTCATTCACCTCGCCATCATTTTGCATTGAAAAAAAAATAAAACTAAAAAAAAACTAAAAAAAAATAAAAAAAAATATCCAGCGATCACTGGTTTTAGGCCAAGGTATCCGGATGTCTGCAAGCCTTGATTCAAGGCTAGTGGCCAAACTTCACCTGGTCTGGCCAGTTTTTGCTCGTTCTTTGCGCTTCGCGCCAGAGAGGAGACGTACTCTACGCCTCCGCTCCTTTTTTTGCTTTCATTTTAGTTTGAATAATCAAAATACCAAAAATATTTGCTTTCGAATAAATAACTCCCAACTATGCATGGAATGAATCATAATGCCTTTCACCTTGGAAATGATGAATAGTTGCTCTGTCATGAATTTCGCAAGTACTTTGTTTCAACTAGTTGCTTAATAGTGCTTGAGTTATTTGGCATGAGTAGTAATGAACCTGAAAACCTTGCGGGAGCACATGCTTTATTCCAAGTCTAAGTTGTTGTGAGGAATGATACAGTGAGATTTGGTTGAATTCTTACTCTTGCTCTTAGTACGGTGAAAATCTCGGATGAATTTATTTTCAAAAATAAAATAAAGTTCCTCATTGGTCAAAAATACCTACCAAAGCCATATGCTAAGCTTAGTCAAAA
>OAMR01000592.1:590155-620700 GCA_900205405.1 Echinochloa crus-galli | reverse complement strand
CGCCGCGGCGCGGCGGGATGCCGCGCGCCCGCGAGTGACGGCGGCCGGCGGCCGGCATGGGGGGGCTAGGGTTTAGCTGGGGTTGCGCGTGAGCGTGCGACGGCGACTGGAGTGGGTGAGAGTGCCGCCGCAGCTCCTCCGTCTGCTCAGTTAATTAATAGCCGAGGTTAGTCTGTGGAAAGCTGCGGCCTCTCGAACCCGCCGTCCAACCGCAAAATTGACCACTTTATTTATTGTTTTTTTGTACCAGAGCTGTACACCGGTCAATGGCCCCAACGGCGCCGCCCCGCATTCTCCGACCGGAGCATTTTTAAACTTTTATATATCCGGTCGACTAAGGGCAGTCCCAACCCAATGACTAGAATGGTGTCCATAGCATTAAATAAGGTGCCATGTAGGATAAAAAATGATGTGGCAAGTGAGTTAATGAAGAAAGAGGAGGAAACCGAGTCTTGCATGAGACACGGTTTCTACACGCTATCCAAGACAAGATGAGAGAGCAGCAGCATTTAATTTAGTCATAGAGCATCAGTGGCTGCTTTGGAAGGGTAGTATCTTGTACTAGTTTCTTGATGATGTGGAGGCTATGGACATCAATACTAATGTCTTGGGTTGGGACTGCCCTAAGGCCACTGTCAGTATAGAGTTTCACTACACGGTTACTTATACTAGAAATTAAAGAGTGTCGTGGTAATGAAACTCCTCTCACATTTTATAAAACTTTTACTTCTCTTATGCCACATCAGCGCAACTAATGCCATGAAACCCTATGAAACACCCACAGAGACTGGCCTATAGAGAGAAAAGAGTGAAAAAAACTTTCCAAATTCCACTATGAAAAAAATTTCTGATCACAAGAAAATACACATGTATAGAGTATTAAATCTAAATAAAATTAAAAACTAATTATACAGTTTTGTTGTACTTTGCGAGACAAATATTTTGAGCCTAATTAATTAATGTTTGGATAATTATTCATAAATATAAACAAAATACTACTAATTACACAGTTTTGTTGTACTTTGCTGCACGTTTATTTAAACCAATATAATCAGTGTGTGCTGGTGCGTGGTGAAGTGAAACAAAGTGCAAGTGCTGGTGCTGGTGTGCAGCACCTTAGTATTTGTGTGCTAGAGCTTTTCTCATTCCAGGTGTAAGTTTCTATCCACCGGAGTGTTTAGAGTGTGTCTGAGTTCATCTTGTACTTCATCATGTACTTGTGCGTTCCTGTGTGAGCTTCTTCTCCAAAGAGTGAGCTGTGAGAGCTGGGCAACAAGTGGTATTCAGTGCCTCGTTCGAGAGATGACGAAGATCGGCGACGGTAGCAAGGTAGCAAGTGAATGAGGCACGGGTGACACTGCGTTACCCCATGCTTTCGGAGAACAACTACGGCGTATGGGTGGTGAAGATGAAGATCTTCATGCGCGCACAAGGCGTGTGGTCCGTCGTGGCAAACAAGGGAGGTGTCGATGAGAAGGTGGACCAAATGTCTCTCGCCGCCATTGTCCAAGCTTTGTCGGAGACCATGGTGATGCCATATCCGAGAAGGAGACGGCGAAGGATGCGTGGGATGCCCTCTAGGAGATGCACATGGGTGAAGAGCGCATAAGAAGGCCCGAGTACAAACCCTCAAGAGGAAGCTTACTCGTATGTATATGGGTGAATATGAAAAATCAATGAGTATGCTTTGAAGATTATCACGATTGTGAACGAGATACGTTCTCTCCGCACAAAAGTGGAGGACACAAGCTGTTGACACGAAAACGCGCCGATACACTTAAGATCGCACGAACGTGCAGCACGGCCGTCACCACGACCAACACCCGGCCTCCCTCGGGCAAACCGGTTAGACCAGTTCCTAGAACCGGTCAGACCGCTTTCTAACAGGAGGTCATGAAGACCTAGAAACTCAAGCTCGGGAGAGACCCCGTCGGAGCTCAAGCAATCTAGGGTTGCTCTAGGGTCGGCAGGCCACCTAGAATACCATAGTACGTCGCGGAGACGAGCAACGAACAACAATTAGGGTTGGAAATGATTTAGGGTTTGGAGACAAATGTAAAGGACAAATAATTGTTGATTCGATTGGAATAACTCTCAATCGGCCTTAGTCTTCATATATATAGGCCCGGAAGTCGTACCCCTGTCCAAGTCGGTTACAATATGGAACAAAACCCGGAATCCTAAACCTACTCGAATTACAACTCTAAACCGGTCTGACCGGTTCGGCAAACCGGTCAGACCGGTTTCCCTCGGCTGCTGCCAATTTTGACTATCAACACAAGCTCATCGAGAAGATCCTGTACTCCGTCCCCGACAAGTTCTTACCGCTCATCAGCACCATCGAGTAGTGGGGGGATGTGTCGGCGACGAGGGTGACGGAGGCAGTCGGGCGTCTGCAGGCGTTCGAGGAGTCTTCAAAGGGGCGGCGGCATGAAAGGGAGGGGGAGTAGCAGCTGCTGGTCCCGGAAGCTGGGGACTCAAAATTCGACAAGACATTATACTAAGGAAAAGTCCATATTTGACCATTCAACTCTTACCTCAGTTTGGTTTTGACCATTGAACTCTAAAACCGGATATCTTTAGCCATCCAACTATCAAAACCGTTCAAATGTAGCCACCAGATGGTTTTGATGGGCGATTTTAATTTTTTTATGTACAATTTAGTCCTTAGATCTTGAAATAATTATTACTTTTTCCTCGTACCTCCGATTTAGGTGATTCTTATGGTCACGCGTTCACAACAGTGAGCTTCATCTTTTAAAATAGTCTTTATAATATTTTATCATGATTTTATATATTATTTTTATGTTGTTGTGTAAAAACACTAATATAAGAAAAGTAAAACAAATAATTAGAAAATAATATGTCAATGACTTTAAAAGATAAAGCTCATCGTTACGAAAGCATGACCCAATAATCACTTAAATCGAAGATACGAGAAAAAAATAGTAATCATTTGAAGATTTAGGTGACTAAACTATAAATAAATTAGTTCTTGGACATTTTATGTATAATTTAGTCCTTAGATCTTAAAATAATTATTACTTTTTGCTCATACCTCCGATTTAGGTGATTCTTATGGTCACGCGTTCACACCAGTGAGCTCCATCTTTTAAAATAGTCTTTATAATATTTTATCATGATTTTATATATTATTTTTATGTTTTTGTGTGAAAACACTAATTATAAGAAAAGTAAAACAAATAATTAGAAAATAATATGTCTATGACTTTAAAAGATAAAGCTCATCGTTACGAACGCATGACCATAATAATCACTTAAATCGGAGATACGGGAAAAAAATAGTAATCATTTGAAGATTTAGATGACTAAACGGTAAATAAATTAGTCCTTGGATATTCGAATGATTACTACTTTTTTTGTATCTCCGATTTATGTCATTCTTGTGGTCATGCGTTCTTAACGATGAGCTTTTTCTTTTAAAGTCATGGACATATTATTTTCTAACTGTTTGTTTTATTTTTCTTATATTGGTGTTTTTACACAATAACATAAAAATAATATATTAAATCATGATAAAATAATATAAAGACTATTTTAAAATATAGAGCTCACTGTTATGAACGCGTGACCGTGAGAATCACCTAAATCAGAGGTACGAGCAAAAAGTAATAATAATTTTAAGATCTAAGGACTAAATTAGATATAAAAAAATTAAAATCACCCATTAAAACCGTCCCGATGGCCAAATTTAAACGGTTTTGATAGTTGGATGACCAAAGATATCCAGTTTTGAAGTTCGATGGTCAAAACCAAACTGAGGCAAGAGTTACATAGTCAAAAATGGGCGTTTTCGTTATACTAATCAAGACAAGCTTTTCATACGTGATCTCTCATCTCAAGCAGATATGTCAGGTGGATGATCAAAGTATATGGATGGGATTAAAGGATAGGGTAACATTTAATATTTTCAAAATAAATCACCCTAATACTTGAATGAATAAGAGGTTTATTTTATCAAGTCATATCGCATTCGTCAACAACTTAGACCCGGGGGTCTTAACATAAAAGATTGCACAGGCATGTGGGTACTTAGTTTGTTATAAACAATAAGCATGATTCGTGGCATGAAGGAAAAACCGAGAACATTTAATTTGATGGATGTGCAGAGTTTAAAACATGAAACGTGACAACACAGAAAAATGGACAGGAGTAAAAAGTACAAACCATCGTGTAGGTGCGCGAAGGGGGCGAGCCAGGCTGGTTCAGCTACCTGTTCGGCTGAACATGCTAGTTCGCCCGAACTAGCTGTAGTGCGCCTCGTCGTCTCGGTTCGTTCCTGTGTCCAAACTTCTTTCTTTTATTCATCAAGCTAAGATTGGAAACAAATGATTGGAAATGGAAATAAATTGAGCACCTTCTAAACATTGATCTAAAAAATATATGAAGGGAATGAAATAAATTGGGAAACTAAAACTAATGATGCTCTATATGATACGACCACATGACATTTATTCTTCCGGTTGGTCATAGAGGTTAAGATGTCATGTGGCTTTGGAGAGCATCTTGATCTTGGTGGTGAGGGCTTTCAGGAGGGTGTCCATCTTGTCCTCCATCTCCATCTGCCACAGGTTGCCCTCTGCAACCCTTTCCTCTAGGTTGTTTATTTTCTGGCGTGCTTGCGCTAGCTCTTCCTGCAGACTCTCCACCATGGGCTTCTCTTTTTATTTTCTTCCTCTTCTGAGAACTCCATTTGCCCTGGATGCCCACGGATGGGGGGGGGGGGGCTTGCGGTGGTGCCTATCCCTCGGATTCCTTCGCTCCGGGGTGCAAAAGATGAACTCCTCCACCTCCGTGTCGAAGTCGTCCCAAGCCAGCGGAGGGATCAGCACCTTCCCGTACCCGGTGGGGGTACGTTCGCCCTTGTTGCTGAATTTCGGTGGACTCTCTGACGTGTACTCCGGCGTCTTCTCCTTCTCATCCTTAGGCGCCGGCAGCGGGAGGTTAAGCTCCAGCTTCTTTGCTGAAGGAAGCTTGATCATCACCTTTGCCCATAGTAGGCCAGTGGTGGGGCGCGCAGGTGAGGCCGAGCACGGGAACTTTCCCTTTCTGATCACACCCATAGGGCTGCGGGCTCTCTCTTTCCCGCACCACCCAAGGACGGTGGGTCGACGTTGGCGATGCACATGGAGAGTGAGCCCTTAGCAGAGGAGAGATCGTTGGAGGACTGAGAAGTCATGGTGGCTAGGGAGGCAGGAGTTTTCTGTCAAGGAGATGACGGGAGAAGACTGATGGGTGGTGAACCTTGGCACTGTATGATCTATCTGCTGCAGTGGTTTGGCTGTAGGGAGCTGGGATGAAAGTGCAGCACTTTCACTGAAGTCTCTTGTTTGCTACTTTGTTTTCTGGCAGTTTCACTCGTCCTTCAGGTTGTCTAAAGGTGCTTTGCTTGCAAATACTGTAGCAATGAGTCGGGGTGTGCTCCTGGCTACCGAATGTATGCATTATGGTACATCATTTGTACTGAATCCTCTCAGAAACGTGATGTCTCGTTGCTATTAAAATGGTGCAGAAAAATAGTTGCCTGTCCATCAAAAAAATGGGCTCTGATCCATTGTTTAGTCAGCAGCTGTGATGTAGTGACGTTAAAGGTAATGCTGGCTGTAGCAAGCAATGCATGTAGATGCAAAGCAATATTAGTGGTTTTGATGTCTCACAATATTCTTGAATAAAGAAGGATTACGAGTACAACCCAAAATCCTGAATCTTTTGTTTCTGAGGTACAATCTATTATTCCTTCACCAACTGCGCTCAGTTCAACTTCATTTCAAGCACAATTAGTTCCATTTAGCTCAAGAAAAAGGCAACACTACAACAATTTAATTGAAATAATATCAAGTAGAATTACATTTTATGCTTCATTAATTGTCTTATATTCTTGGAAGGCAACGCTCCATAAGGATGTACAAACATACCAGTGCAGGATTTGCACCTAGCACAATTTTATGATGCATATTTGATCTCCATGTTTTCGACGATAGTTCTGTTTTTCAAAAATCAAGAAAAAAAACTTCAGGGGATGATTGCCTAAAGGCACAAGCAGTCATCATTCACTTAAGAGGTCCATAATGTCAGTCTACATATACTCCCTCCGTTCTGAAAAACCTGACGTTTAGGACAAGGTTTGGGTCAAATATTGGAAATATAAATCATCAGTAACTTTTAAATTGTTGAGTTTACAAATATGAAAAATATATGAATAGATTTGCCTTGAAAAAATACTTTCATAAAAGTATACATATATTACTCTTTGATAAATATTTTTTATAATAATAAAAGGTCAAAGTTGTGTTTTGGAAACCGTGTCGCTGTCCTAAACGTCAAGTTTTTCAGAACGGAGGGAGTATAAGGCAGTCTACAGACCTAAGTTATTATCTTAGTTGAAAGCAAGCCATGTTTTTATCATCAGTAGCAGCAAACATTACCTGAGTGCATGAATATCGCCTACTGTTAATAAATTGCTGAAATCCTAGCAGGAAGTTCTAGAACAAAACAGGTTCCCCACAAACTGAGCACGGTTACTAAAAGCCATAAATCACAACGATGTCCAAAAGTGTGCAATCATTTGCATCTTGCAGATGCACATATAAAGTAGCAAGTGACCCTAGGAACTTGATACAAAATCACAACGATATCTAGAGGTAATTTTAAGACCTACAGTCCTGCTGGAGCATGAATTTATGGCATTTCAAATTAGCGGCTTCTGTCTGCTACGAGCCAAGATGGCGTGGAACTGTTGTTCATCAGCATCAAGCGCTTTGTTGACTCTGCTTTCCACCACATTTTGCTCGGACAGTTTTTCCTCCTCATCTACTTTATCCTGCTCAATCATCTGTCCTTCCTGGCGAAGGTGCTCAACTTTCTGGCTAAGGTTCTCAACTTTCTGGCGAAGGTGCTGAACTTTCTGCTCAAGCTCAGCCATGGCTGCGTCATTTTCACAAAGTAACAAATCCTTCCTGGACAAGGAATTCAGGGTACACTGCTTCTGTGCTTCAACTGTGATTTTTTCTTCGAGATGTTTACTGTGTTCAAATTTCACCTTAATCATATCATCCAGCAAACTTTCAATATGCTGAACATCAAATCCATGGTCCTTCAGTTCCACAAGTGCGCGTTTTTTGCCCTCAAAAGATTCCTCATGGTCTGTGATGCTTGACTTCCTTGTATTTTCCACAATGTGGTAAAATGATGTCATCAGATACAAAGCCTTTCCTTCTCGTAGTTCAGGCAAACATTGCTGAAGTGGAAGAACATGTGGTTGCTGTGGAAACTCCTTAAACACATCCTTTTCCTCAAGAATAGACCATAATTCTGGCATCTTGTCAAATGGAACTTGGTTACCAGTGCTGTGCCTGAGCGCATCAGCATCTCTGTTTTCTTGACAGCCACTACTGGGAGCAGTCAGCACTTCATCCGGCTGATTACCATGTGTGTCAATATCTGCAAAGAAATTCAGTGATCAGAAACCTGCGAATTTGATGTACACAAACAATTAAGCATCATATGGCCAATTTCACCATATATAAGAATAGATAGCTCATACCATTATAAGCTGACTCCAAGCTCAACGGTATCATTGCTACAGGTTCTTGATATGTTAATTCATTTGCATCCATTGTATCCTCCACAGTTCTTTCAAGCAGCATCTGAGTAGATTCTGCACTCTCCAACTGTATCTAAAACAGGATATCTGAGTGAGAATCTGACAGGCCAGTTACAAAAAGTGTCAAGCTAACAAAGAATGTTCTTACTATCATGGAAGATTCTCTCTGTAGCCCACTTACTTCGTTTACTCCTATCTTCTGGCCTGTACAAGGAGACTCTAATGAGCTATGTAGGCTATGTGGCTGTTCCAACCATTCCCTTTCCTTACTAACTGCAGATTGCACCACAACCATCAAATTTAGGTAAACCATATCATTGATAGATAAGTATTAGATGAAGTACTCACCTTTCTTCGATGTGTAAACCTTGCGTAGTTTATTGTTTCTCCCCAACTGATTTTGCAACTACAAAATTATTGACATGGAGTTAGGATGCAACTATTACCCACACTTTAGGCTTTGTTCGGTTGGGCCGGGGTCGACGGGGTTCGGACGTGGAACATCCCGGCCTGGATAAGACCCCAGCCCACAAAAAAATCGGCATTCGTTTAAGGCCAGCGTGGCTCGTATCCCGGTTCATACCGGTGCTTCCCCCGTCATCCCGGCCTAGGAACCGTCCCACGACTCGATAGGTGTGGAACCGATCCCGGCCTGGCGACGGCGCGGAGGCGAAGGGGAGGCAACACACGGAGGAGCAAGGGGAGGTGCTGCGGTGGCGATGGCGGCGCGGCGGATACCGGGGGTCTGAATCAGATGGGGCAGATCAAGAAGGTGCTCACCGGCAACCAGGGCAGCTCTGCTGGAACTGCAAGGCGCCCAACCATGGCACCGCCGGTGGACTGCTGTGTTCCGTCGTCGACGAGGCAGAGAGCCTCGTGTCCTAGGTCGTTGCTGATATGGTGGACTTTCCTTCATTTTGTTAGCTTGGAATGATACATCAGTACATAATTATACCAAGGATTAGGCGTGGTTGGTGTGTTGATGACTTAATGTTCAATTTGTTAGCATCAGTACATATTTAAAAAATCATAGTATGTCTATGATTTGTCATGATATATTGTTGGTGTATAAAAAGTGTGAAGCTCCAACATATATGAATGTTCTTTTGCACAAAATTATTGTAGAAAAGAAAGTTTTAGAACAGATTGCACCTTCCAGTTTCAGTGTTTCTTAATTAGCACTTCATACAGCACATTCCTATACAGGTTTGAGCACTTTTCCAATATGCCCAAATTTTTATGGCATTAATTTTTAGGTTAAATTGTTGGGTTTGAATAGAAATTGCACAAGTTAAGTTTTGCAGCTAATATGTTGATACGTTGTCTCAATAAAAGCTGGAATTCCATATCCATGTATAAATAAATAAAGGGCTCAGTTGTACATCCACAGGGCTTAGCCAAATACAATTTTTAAGGCAGGGATTAACCACTCCAAAGGGATTAAACCCCCACAGGGATTGAGTGATAGGAAGGGGATTCACCCAATCCCTCCCTGGGTTAAAACCTCTTGGGGATTAGACCCCTGGCTGCCGAACATAGCCTTAAAGAAAACACAATGAACAGGACTCACATTGTCACAGGCATGAAATTTGGGGGCTGTTGAGTGTCCTGGGGAAGCAAGCATAGAGAAGATTATTGATTAGCACTGAACAGCTTCTAACTATGCAGTGTAAGAACATGAGGTACAGCCTTACCATCGAGTGGAGAACAAGAATTCTGATGGTGGATGCTTGGCCGAGAAATTTCCAATGCAGTGCCAGTCTTAGAAACTGAAGCTTGTCCATCATTTTCAGCTAATAAGGTCTCATTCTGCTGCAGTTCTATCATCGACTTTTTGGCACCAGAATAATCATGAGTTTGCTCCTCATCACTGAATGTCACCTTATTCAACCTTGAACGTTTTCCAGATCCAGACGACCGCCTGAAATCAGCCTGTCTCTGTACAAATTGCAAAAAAATCAGGGTGAATCATGCATGCCAGTTCGAATAGACTGTAACTTCAGAAACATTTCTTACAATCTCGATGGTAAGTACAATGTTACCACACAGACAATGTTTGAGTAAAGAAGATTACTTCTTGGAAAATTGTTAGAACAATTAAAGATTATATAGTGAAATGCAAAGCAAGAAAACACCAGCACAGTCGCACAGCTACAGAAATGGATTTGTTGCATTACCTTAGCATTCAGACTCCTCCATTGCTTGCCATCCTCCCACTTGTAGTGTGGCTTCAGAAACTCCGCCTTGGTCACCAGTTGACTCGCTTTGTTGCCATTGATACTGACCTCAAACTCATCACCCCCCAGAACTCCGCGCACCACTCCCGCTGACCATGCCCCCTCGCAATACGCCTCCACGGCGGCGCCAGGCTCTAGCCGGAAGTCGCTGTCCTGCGGCAAGCGCTCCACGGCTGGCCTGATGAACTGCCAGTGCAGGTACTCCGTTGTCTTCTCCGCACCGCCACCGCCCCCTTCCTCCACATCGGAGTACTCCACGACGTAGCTGAGGTCATCGATTACCTTCACCACCGTCGCGGGTACCCAGGAGTAGCCGTACAGCTCCCGGTCCACCCCAACCTCGACATCCTCCCCGGCCTCGTACACCCTAACCGCGGCCTTCGGCCGGACGGCGATGACTCGCCGCGACGGGGCCCACACGCCGCCGCCGACGTAGTCGCGGCGGGGCCGGACGAGGTGGGGCGGGAAGGGGATAACCTCGCGGGAGATGGGGAACGCGACGGTGACGGACGCGGGGTCGGCGGAGACGACGATGCCGGACCACCAGCCGCTGTTGTGGAAGGCCTCGACGGCGTCGTCGGGGAGGAACTGCGGCGGGGACTCCGGCGGCGGCGGCGGCGGCCGCGGGCGGACGTGGGTGGGGGAGAACGGCTCCGCGAGGAGGCCGACGCCGTCGGCGGCGAGGAGGTCGGCGTAGTTGACGGTGTACCGCGCCGGGTAGCCGCGGCCGCGGAAGGGGGCGAAATCGACGATGGTGGCCCTGTACCAGGTGCCGTAGAACCCGTCGCTGTCGATGCGGACCTCCACGTGGGTGCCGGGGGGCAGGACGGCGGGGTCCCCGGCACCGGCAGGGGGCGGCTCCGGGGAGGACGGGGAGCGCGGAAGCTGAGGCCGTTGCTTCCTCGCAGCACTCCAGCGGAGCCCGCGGCGGCGGCGCCGGCCGGAGACCGCCGGTGAGCGGCCGGGCGCCATGGGGTTTTGGGTTTCGGGCGCGGGTGGTTTGGGCCGCCGACGCGAAGCGCTTGCGCGTGCTGTGAGAGATACGGGAAGGGCGAGCGTTGCGGCCTCTTGGTTGCGCAAAAAACGAATTCTTAGATTATATCTCCTATATAAGGCAAAGAAATAGACACAGAGAAATATGGCGGAAGTAGATGCTGTTGGCAAGAGAGCATCTCTAATAGCAGAGACCTGGAGATATTTATCTCAATAAAAGCTGGAATTCCGCGGCGCCGAGGTAAGGATGGAACAAGGATGGCTCAATTGAAACTAGAATTCCGTGGCGCCGACGTGTGAATACGACGCCGGACAGCTCAATGAAAACAAGAATTCCAAGCTGGCGAGGTGAGGGTGCGACAAGGACAATCTAATAAAAGCTGGAATTTTACGGTGCCGAGATGAGGGCGCCGCAATGACAACTTGGGAAAGATTGGGATTGCACGGCACCGTAGTGACAACACACCATAAGCTGGAATTTTGCAGGGCAAGGTTAATATGCAACAATGACAACTCGATGAAAGCTGGAATTACGCGGTGCCAGATCTGGCTACGAGGTCTCGTACTGGATCCGAAAATGAAGGCCGAGACCGAGCGAGAACTTGGTGTACCAAAAAAAGACCAATATCCTAAAAATATTTCTCCGAGTTGGAAATGGGGGAGGAGGGCGCAGTGGGCCCAGGCTGTCAGCCGGTGGGGCCATCCAGGGTGCCGCCGCACCCCTGGGTCGGTCGACCCCAGGCCAACGGCTCTCGGGCCCATCTTCTCCCAATGGCTCCTAGCCGTTATGCTCGGCGCATCCTCAAGTGCTCCATGCCATTGCTCTTTAAATAGAGCTGGGGGAGGGGGGTGTTCACTCACACTGACTCTCATTCACTCACTCCTTTCTCACTACTTGCTCTCGAGTTTTTGTTGGAATTTCATTCGAAGAAACCTCTCTCTCTCTCTCTCTCTCATTTCTTTGCTGCAACAAAGTCCACATCTCGAGTAAGAGCTTCCATTTCGATTTTGCTAACGTAACCCGATTAGAGTTGTTCTTGCTCGTTTGTGATTCAAGCATGAAGAAAACTGGTGGTGGCTGGTGTTTTCAAAAAGATGACAGGTGGAAGCTCATCCCGTTCTCGGGGTAGCACAAGCTCACGCCACACTCCCAAACCAACACCAACTCTGAGCATGATGGACTACAAAGAACAAGAAGCACAAGAAGAAATTAAAGCTGAAGCTCAAGCCGAAGACATGGAGATAGATGAAGATGATGCACCGTACCTCGACTTGAGCACCGACCGCGAGCGCCAAGCCTACGCCTTGCTCAAGCATTGAAACTTTCGACACAACAAAGCTTACGACTCGGAACTCTTCACAAAAACAGGTATGGACATTGACTTTGCTAATGTTTGGCATGCTCTTGGTTGGGAAGGTTTTTTGCAGGTAGAGGAGTACCGTTCTCGACTCCTCACCAGCCAGTTTCTTTGCACACTCCAAGAGGTGGGTGTTGGTGTTTGCTTTCACCTTTTTAGGAATGAATATTTTACACTTGCAAAGTGTTCAGTCACCACCTTGGTTTTAGCGAGCGTTTGCTGATTTCTCTTGACCATGCTTGCCGCAGTTATAGTCGTCATGAATTTTGGGGTAGAATTTCAGGTAAGGTTGTTCATGGCAAGTTTGCACCTCTTTCAAACTCGAACTCTTTGTTTGATGCACAAATGGCTAGCTTTTACACAATGGTTTTGGAGCACTACATCTAGTTGAGCACTGAGACCTGAAAGATCTCCATCTTGGAGGTGCCCTATGTGACTTATCCAAAGGCCATTTCATTAGGGTTGTGACCAATGACCTACAAGATTTACATCTTCAAGCTATTGAGAGGTCGACTACGTGGCTCCTCTCCAAGGTCATGCCAATCATGAACTCTTTCCTCAATGACATCTTTGAGAAGCTCAACATTCCTTTCAATTCACTTGATCATTCTAGGAATAAGACATCCATCAATGTGTTTGTGCTGAAGACAAAAGGCATAATACCACCCTGACCATCGAGCCACCATGTGCTTGGCGCGTTATGTGTCACTAGACACACGGTTCCTTGCTAAGCAAGTGGTAAGTTGACTCCACCGTTGCTAAACAAGCAATATGGCACTAAACATGTGCATCTCGCTCTCATGGGTCACTAATGGATCATCCAAGCTTGGTGAGGTGTCACGTACACCCCCTCAGAGAACTTGATGTCCTTGTCGTTCCAAATGACCCACACAGAAAAATGTCCAAGAATGTTCCCTCTTAGTACACGACCATACGTCCATCGTTGGTGCCATATGTCTAGCCATGCACCCTACTCAGGCCACACGCACCATGCGCCATATGCCCGCACAGTGACCCGTACGCACAATCACGAGGGTCAGCTCTGATACCATATGTAATACCCCGCCCTCCAAAGCTGCAGTGCACAACCCTTCCTAGGGACTTGCATGCGTACACATAACACGCTACTTACACTGTCTTCCTCACTTCATATAAATAGTTAACCCGAATGTGCTATGGTTGGAATACAATGTCTTATAAGTTGGCTCCACTCATGCTAAACTAGCAAGGTCAAACTAAACATGTGCATACCACACTCATGGGCCATTACTTGGTCATTCAAACTGGGTCGAGCGTCACATGGGATTGCCTCTCAACCTTCACTAACCACTTGCTCTTGAGTATATTGTTGCATCCCTAGAACATACCAAGACAACCCAAGTTCATCAATGCACATAACATTTTTTTGGCATATTCCCCCTCTCGACCATCACTCCTAAGTCCTGATCTTGCACACCTGCATGTTAGCACACAAGTTTGGGAAGAGTGGCCAGTTCAACGGAACCACATGGTTTAGGCGAACTGGCCAGTTCGGCCAAAGCCGCCAACAACGCACCATTTACACCCATTTGCAACAAAAAATCCATCTGTATCTCATCTTATCCTGGGATCACGAGGAAAACATCACGGAAGGTTGTTTTCCATCGTGAAGATCTCAATTTTAGTCGGAGGCCATTGTCTTCCTCAATCGCAATCCTAGACCTGACCTATAGCCTGCATTCCTAGTCACCATGACCACCCAATCCGCATCCAAGGATCTCTCCTCTCCTAAGGGTTCCCTTTCGAAAAGCATCACTAGCAAGCTAGATTCTCAAGTCCTCGCCCATGGAGAAGGCCATGTGCATCATGGACATCGAGCAGCCACCATAGATCGGAGGATGTCGGGGGGTGGGAGTTAGACTAAACCACCCTAGTTTGGCTGAACAAGGCCGACTCCCTGACGCCGTCTCGCCTTCTCAGCCGTCCGCTTTTGCCAATGAGGGTGATCGGGAAAGGGAAAATCCCGCACTTAGAGTTGCTCGCTCGCTTCGGAACCGACCAAATCCGAACGAAGGTGTTACTGAAACCGACGACGGCGAAGAAGTTGGAGATCGACATCGACCTTCCGACTCCACACCCAGGGAGGAGTGGGAGAAGGCACCAGATGACATGCCAGAGGGCCCCATGTTCCTAGTGGAATAGTACATCATCAAGGGCCAACGTACTCCTATGGGGTACAGGTAGGTGCTCATGCCACCACTAGCCCAAAATGACAAAGAGATGGAGGAGTTTGTGCAATCCACCCATGAACAAGATGGGATCCTACGTCGGTGGCGCCCGCAGAGTCCACCTTCCAACTGGGGACCTTCTAGGCAGATGGAACACTCTGATGAGGAGGAAGAGGAGCCCGTGTTAAGAGCCTGAAATAAGAACCGGCACAAACACACTAGAAATTGAAGAACATGGAGAAGATGGTCACTAAGGGTGAGCTTTGGCAGATGGATATGGATGACAAGATCAACGTCCGCCGCTGAGCATTCACACCTAAATTCAAAACGCTCGCCAGAGCCACAGGACATGTGGACCTTTATGGTCCACCTACATATTAGATGCCTTGAGGTTGTATCGAGTCGAGCACCAATTAGTCTTATTCATTTCCCTTTTATTTCCTTTGTTTAGATCAATGTTTAGGAGATGCTCTCTTTATTTCCCTTACAATGTTTGTTTTCAAAATCTAGCTAGTTGAATAAAATCAATGTTTTAGTTCAGTTATACAAAATAATGCTCTGACTGCTACTTTTGAGCCAGTCAGAGAATGCTTGATCCAACAATTGTACATGAGTATAAATATGATACAGGGAAGGAACGGGATGAGAACGCACACACGCACGCTAGTTTGCACTCCTTACTCTTGTTCGCTTCAAATTTTTCTCTATGTTGCCACATGTCACCTTTTTTGAACCATGAAATATTCATTTAAATGAAACATTCTCGGTTATCTTTCATAACATGATCGTAGTGCCTATTTCTTATGCCAAATTGAGTATTTAAAATGCATGTGGAATCTTTCATGTTAGGACCCCTTCGTCTAAGTTTTTGATGAATGTGATATGACTTGATAAAAGAAACCTCTTGGTCATTCAAGCATTCAGGTGACTTTGTTATGAAAATATAAAACCATAACCTATCTTTTCATCCCGTCCATATACTTCTATCAGTCACTTAACATATATGCTCGAGAGATCACTTCTAAAAAGCTTGTCATGACTAGTATAATGTCCTGTCGAATTTTGAGTCTTTGGACAAGGAGTCATGTTGCCTCAATCAATTGTAAGAATATATATCATTAGAGCTACATTGAGAAGTCCTCATGCCTCGGTAATACTAGGAAAAAAAATAGAGATGAAATAAAATAAAGGACTCATGAAAGTCCAAGTATACAAAAAACAAGAGATGACAAAAAAATCCCAAAAAGGGAAAGAAAAATAAATGGGGTCATGAGGCTAAGGATCAACAATGAGCCATTCATTCCAAGTTGCAATTTGATCAAAGGCGACCAACACAATCTACAAGAACCAGTGTTTGACTTGACAAAAATACAGTCATGACAATATCACCACCTAAGAGATAAAAGAAGACATACAAAGAGAGTGAGTGAAAAGAAGGAGTGGCTCTAGAGAGCATGAGAGTATCAAGGATGAAAGAACAAGGGTCATATATTTGAAAAAAAATTTAGAAAACACAGAATGTAGGATGAATTAAGATGGACCTTGTTGCAAGAGCAATTCCATTCATCAACCGCCAAGATCTAGGGAGTAGCCACTTCAAATACATAGGTATGGAAAAAGGTTTGTAATAACTAATATGCATATCTTTATTTCATCAAAGTACCCTTACCTTTGTTGTTGCTCTTTTTTTCAACACTTTACTTGGGATGAGCAAAGATTTTAGTGTGGGAAGCTTGTTGACTATTATTACGACCTGATTTCCAACATCCAACTCAGTGTAAAATGAACACAATATAATGGAATAAAACACCATATCTATTGGGCTCAATTCTAACCATTTTCCACAAGTTTGGGTGTTTATTTGATTGCAGGAGGTGATTTACCAAAATTGGACAAAACCACCCAACAAGGTGGATTCGATCAAACTCCACCCTGTTGCTTGGTGCATGCCACCTTATGCCACACGCAGAGAAATAGACCCTATACATATCCACATATTAGCCTGACCACTTTAGAGAAACAAATATAACACAAATAAAGTAAATGTTTCTAACTAAATATGGTAGAATAAAATATTACACATGGAAGGGAAACTTGCATGCAACATAAGAAACTAAAAAGCATGTAGAGTGATTTCTGGTAACACAAGTGCATGCAGATAAGGTATAAAATTATCAAGGGCATTTGAACACATACATATACATTGAACATAGGCAAAACTTGTACTTGTTTTGCTATCCATACAACAATTTCTAGCTGCTGGGGAAAAATTGCAACAATGAATCGAAAAAAGAGTGATTCCTGGTAGCACAGTTATATAGAGTAATTTGCTGCAGATTTATCCATGGATATCTTTGCCTTGATACCATCAAAAATTACATAGGCTAACAAGTGCTCAATAAAGATTGCTATTAATCCAATAGTGTAACAAAATATATATCCATATATTCTTTACCATCATGGCCCCTCATACTATGGAATATATATTAGGCATAAATATACACTTCTAGTACTAATGACATTTGACAAGAAAATTGTACAAGCTCTAACTGCATCTTTTCCGTGCTAATCTCATCAATTCCTGCAACCATGAACCGAAACGAAGCATTTGATCACTATATTATAGTCAGAATCAGCATCACAAAATATAGTAAGAGCTGTCATGAACACTTGGACTATATATAGTAATAGGCTAACAGTGAAGTGCCTTGTTCTTTGACATATATAACAGCCAACAAAGTTAGATAGCTAATTTACTAGTACAATGCCCGTGCACGTTCCACGGCATATCTCATTTGCCCCAAAAATTTTTGCTGCAAACATACATCAGAAAACTGATTTTTTTGCAACAATGGAAGTATGCATTTTGCCAAAACAGTTCGAAATAAAACAAGATATATATTTTTCACACATAATTAGTGTTGCTGTAAAATTAATTACCTGAAAGTGGTCTAAAGGGCCTCATTTCCAAATCAAAACAGGGGTGCAGGAATCAGCAAATTTGCACGGAAGTCATATCCCCACCTGCAACCGGTACATTTTGAAATATTGGTACAGGTAAGGTAGTGTTTAGCAACATGTTATCACTCAACAATATATTATGGCATGAATGCCAACAATCAGTTTCTTACTATCCCATAATTGTAATGCAGAAAGTAAAATAAGAATGACCAGTGCGCCAACGGGTAATTACCTTTAAGAATTGATAGTTGTGGTGTGCCTGCTCCATTTGCTGTGTCTCTGACAAATTTAGAGGATGTATCTGCAGAACATGATGTCAAAAGAGAGACATGAAGCAAAATATCAGTCTACAAAGAAGCGATGACCTACACACATTGCACATTGGTTGCGATAAGTTTATTCTCAAGTGCATACTTATCAGAGAAGTAGAAAAAATACCTAAATTGCTTTTCCTCTTTACAAAAAGAGGCCTTCAAGAGGTAGTTAATGCGTGTGGGATTCATTATGCGAAAACTGGAAGCAACCTTCAGAGATGTAGAACTCCCTGTATGCGCTTAGTTATCTGCCTATGGCAACTGGGCACTTCCATAGTAAAAATAACAGAGTTGATATAAAAACAAATAAATAACAGACCAAAAAGAAACATCTATGGGGTTCAAGCTTTTGTACACAATTATTGAGGGCAAAAGAAGAAGCCCAGATATTATTGTTTCAAAAAAAATTTAAGGTCTCTCAATGTTCTACAAGACATTCAAAAGGCCACCATGTCAAGATTAAGGACTCTTTTCTACTCCCAAGTGTCCTAAGGAGATGAAGGACACTTCGTTTAGATATGGTTTTCTTGTTTGTTGCTTTTGACCATACTATCAAGAAGGACCCTTGAGTTAATAGCTTAACCATGCAGAAAAATGATAGCTTGATGCACGCTAAGTCCAAAATACCTTTCATGAATCTTATTCAAGTCATGCCAATACATTGGGAGCAAGCAGAAGCAATGAACTTAGAGAAGATTGAGTTGGAATGGTCCAGCTGAAAAGTCAGTACCAGATAATCCGGAGGTGTTCAAAATGAATTCACGCTGAATGCCATTCCTTCTTGCACTCCTTGTAAATATTTCTGAAATAGTGGAAGAAAATGCAGATATTGTGGAAACTCCATATACACATCTATTTTTTCTATTTCAGAACAGATATGTGAACTCTTGATAAATGGAACTAGGATACTAGTCTTGTACCTTGGCACATTGGCATTTCTATTTTTTTTTTTGATAACCAATGGTGGGAGCAGTCAGTCCTTCATCAAAACTTTCTACCATATATGTATGTATATCTGTCAAGAATGCAGTCATTAATTAGAATCCTTCTAGTTTGATGTACACAATCAATTAAATATTGCATGGCCAATTTCACTGTGGATAAGAATCGGAAGCTTAAGAACTTAAATTGAGGCTACCAGAACTCCAGAAGATCGATATAATTGGTTTGGCTACGCTCTTAACTTGCGCTAGGTTTTGCATCAACAGTAAAACACGTTCTCTCGTGGTTTTTGTAAATCCTGATTCTCAGTAATAGTAGTATACTTTGGATGACGACTCCTTGATTTGGCAGTATGAAAGTAAATGAACCTCCACACAAACTATTAATTAGGGGTTGTTTGGATCTCGTATTTTGCGGAAACTAGATTTCCTAAAACTCGTTTTAGCCTAACGATCTTTAAAACGATGTTTGGATAGACCAACACTACCAGAATACTACATATCTGCACCGGTTGGGAAGTGCTTTTAGCACCGGGTATCCCAACCGGTGCAGATATTCCGAGGCTAAAGGGGTAACCCTTTAGCACCGGGTTTAATAACCGGTGCTAAAGGGCCTGCCCCCGCAGCGCCTTTAGCACCGTTTGTTGTCTACGCCCGGTGCTAAAGGCCCCGGGTATTATTTTTTTTTGCTTTTTTAGTAGCCATGCATGCACGTTTATACATATTCTAATACGTGTATTCTAATATGTATTCGGCCGACTCTATATTCATATTAGTTGTATAACAAATATAAGACATATATATTACAAAATATATATCGCACTCGAGTTATTGTTTAAACTGTATTTACAACTTAGGATGTTGCATGACTTTTTGAGCTGTCCGGCACGTCCTCCA
Organism: Echinochloa crus-galli; assembly: GCA_900205405.1. Classification (NCBI taxonomy): domain Eukaryota; kingdom Viridiplantae; phylum Streptophyta; class Magnoliopsida; order Poales; family Poaceae; genus Echinochloa; species Echinochloa crus-galli. The sequence goes on along the minus strand of OAMR01000592.1, from coordinate 601,168 downwards.
ATCTTGCGACGTGGTATTCTCCTCGGAGATTGACGACCTCGTCCCAGATCCATCCGACGAGCTGTTCTGAAATTGCGTCGATTCTTTCTTTCTCTAGACACTCTTCCTTCAGCTTCACCATCTATAATTTACAAATGACTGAAAGATATTGGCACCGCCGAATTGAAGACAACAATTGTGCACTTAATAATAATGGAAATGTGTACATACCATGATAATTTCTTCTTTAGCACAAAATAATTTAGTGACCCAACACAAAAAAAGAAACCGTGCACTAGAAACATTACTATATAAAAGTCAAGTACCTCGCAAATATTTGAGATGCTGCTTCTGCAGATGGTGTCACAAAATATTGCATGAGGTGGCAGCTTTGTCAATCGATTCCTGATAAACCCATATTATATACATGCAGTCATTAGTGAGCCAAAAAGAGAAGATCATGAAACATTTATATGGATCATGAAACATTTATACGGCTTTACCAACTTTCTAAGGTACCTAAAGAAGAAATTAAAGCTCATTACTGCACCAATGATTGACCTAAGGCTAAGTACGGAACTAGCTTAACTCCCTGTTATGACTGCGAGGAACATAGTTATAACAGGCTGCTGGGATATGACCACCTGTTGCTTGAGCTGCTGCTTCGTACCTAATATCCCTTCCTCCATAAGAAACCGCTTGACCCCGAGCGGGTGCCTCGGAAATTGTGGACAACTAATATCTTGTTTCAACTGAGAAACATGGAATATGGGATGCACAGATGGAGAGCTGGGGAACTATAACTTGTAAGCACAAGAACCAACTTGATATGGGGCAAAACATTTGGAGGCCAACTGGCCAGAAAAGTGCTGAAAACACATATGGTTGAATCTTCAGAAACACCACATCTCCCATGTTAGACTGGCGTCCAGCTAGATCTCTTCTCATCAGCTTGTTTCTTCATCGTCTGCTTCGATCTCAGTAAGTGTTTGCTTCACCAGTTCAGAAGCCAACTGACGCTCAGTCAGCCATTCAGCTCACTAAATGCCGTGGCGTAATGCACGCTAGTACTGTACCAAGATTGGGAAATGTACTGACAACCACTTCACTTTGACTAGACTGGCAAGGAAAGGCACCTATAACAAATGTGGCCATCACATTGAGGATGAAATGCAGACTTGCAGAGCTATGCCTCTACTGGTATAGAGAAAAAAAAGAACCATGTGCGTGATATCTAGCTGCAGTGAAGAGCCCAAGAGAAAGCGTGAGGAAAAATTAAGGGGGCCCAATCGCTAACCCTGAGCTCAAGGAAAACGAGAGGACATATGGCAGTATGAGTGTATGACACACGCCGCATGCTAGGTCTGCAAGGCATGCCATGGTGGACGAAAGGAAGCTATCTAACGGCTATGGTCATGGCCTCACGGGGCACCAGAAACGACACACGATAGCGCACAATCTCGACCAGAGCTGAGTATATACAGACAGTAATACAATCCTACGAAACCATTTCAGATTCGTTAAAAAAATCGTTTGAAAAAGGAATCGTTTCGGAGAAAACAAGGGCGGACTCGTGTGTGCCGCCGCGGGTGGGTTTCCTCGCTGGCTAGGGTATCAGTATCATTTGTGGACAAATAATAGGTAAAAACAAAAAACGAGTATTGGGATTTTACCAGCGCCGCCGCCGGCGGCGGCGGCGGCTCCGGCCGTCGACCTCAATCTTCTGCCTGGCGGCGTCGCTCCTCCGCTCCTACTCAGCTGCAGGTGTCCCGAGCGGCGGCTTCTTCCCCAACGTCGCGGCGCTGCCTCCTCGATCCTCTCAGGCTCGGAGTTCGGGAGGAGCTCGGTATCTATCCGCCGATTCCGCCGATCGATCAGCAGGCCTGCGACGCGAGGATGCGAGATCGGAGAACCTCTGGCGGCGGCTGGCGGCTGGCAGTGGGAGAGAGGAAATGACGTTGGAGAGCTAGGGTAGGGTTTGCTTTTTTTTTGGGTATATATACGAGTAGCCAGTGCCGCGGGCACAGCGTGACGCAGCGGTGACGTGGCCTGGGCGGCCAGCAGGATGGTGCGACGAGGCAGGGTTAAAGAGAGAATCTGTGAGAAAAAATGGCACAAAATGATGAACCGTGTCAGTGAGCACGCCAGTCAGCAATCACCTCCGCAAGAAAATTTTCTTTACGATTTTACATCAAAATAATCCGACTCCAGCCTTGAGACATTTCTCACCCCATTCTGAAACAGACATGATTCAAAATTTTATTTTTCAAGATTTGCTTTTGAGGTTACACATCTGGACATTATTTTATACTAGCAGAAATACTCGTGCGTTACTACGGGTACTTATCTGCTCTTGTTAGTTCGTTACTGTCTCGAACTCAATTCACTCGTTTGGCTTGATAGCCGGTGGGCTTCACCTACGAGAAAAAGGCCGGGCTGCTAAATTTTGTTTTCCCTTCCCTTCTCAACGATTTGTTGGTGCTCTTGATGATGATGCCCTCGGTGCACCTACACTCATATATGCACTCTATCCTGTCTATCTAGCTCGTCAATGCTTTGGTCCGGATTGGTAATATAATGGATAGTAGTAAGGTTCGTAAAAATATTATTTTTTTAACAGACTTTGTTTATGTCCTTTACCAATTGTGGCCGGTGTCCGGTCTCGATCTCGATGTCTTATTTGTAGCGTGTGTTGTTCATATGCCCATTACTTATTGTATATCTCTATTTGCAATGTGAGATGTTTACCAGTTAGCTATCCCGCGTTATCTAAAGCAAGTTTACGCGTAGTGAAATGAAGTCCACAACAGAGGTCAAACTCAAACAATTCCCAGTTTCCCACATTAAATGGTCATCCACGGCAAACAAAGGAATCTAGTGCCGCCATCTGCATTAGGCTGCCCGCACTTGGGCACGCTACGCCCATTTACAAATAACCATGACCCATCAAGTGCAAAAAATTCTCTCTCCAAACTTCACTGTTCACCTATCACATCAAATCATATCAAATCTCTCTCCTCATAAATGGAACACTAAACGTGGGTAATAAAAAAATTAAGTACATGGTTTTGATGTACACGACGAGACGAATCTTTTGAGCCTAGTTAGGTCATGATAGGACAACGATTACCACAAACAAACGAAAAGTGCTACAGTGCGCTACAGTGTCCGATGTGACATTTTCACCCCCTCATTTTCACCTCTTCATGGGAACTAAACAGGGCCCATAGCGTAAAAAAACGCTGCAGTAGGTACTGGAAAGCTATCAGTAAAACCAAGTTCGGCTCCGAGGCTCGGTAAATTCAGAGTCTCGCGGAATCGAACAGCATCGTCCCCAAGGCAACCACCACGCCCTCGCGCCACCCCTTGGAGAGGAACGAGCCGCCGCCACCGCTGACGACAACCACACGACCGAGCAGAGGCCTGTGGACTCGGGCTGGACTGAGGCCCCACCGAGTGCGTTCCCTGACGGTGCAGCTGAAGGCCGCCGGCCTGGGCCACGCGGGGGCCGCCGCCGCCCAGCTCACACCCCGCCCACGCACCGCTAGGGATGGACGCGCCACGACATCATGCGGGACTCGCCGGGGATGGACGCCGTCCTTGTTGCGCCTGCAACACGGCGCATCGAGGAGCTCTGCGTGGAGTTCTTCCACTCGGGAGACGAGTACATGCTGCCGGCGAGCCCCGTCTCATGCTTGCCGCCGCCGCTTCATCTCGGGGTCGCCGAAGACTGATGGCGTGACAGAAGGCCGCCACCTGGGCCCCGATGTAGGATATAGAATTACCGACTAGAGAGGGGGTGAATAGGCGGTTTTAAACTTCAATCACAACACTAGAGAAATTTAATTAGAAGCATAAAGAGAATTTAATCTCTAGCTATTATAAGCCTATATTGAGGGATTTGCAACTTAGGATGATAAGATACAATCCAATTTCTAGGAGATCACTTTGCTCAAATTAAATTGCTCAAAATAATTAACAAAGAACAACTCACAAACCAGAGACAAGAATTTATCCCGTGGTATCGATAACTTGCCGGTCACCCCTAATCCACGTTGAGATGGATTCAATGTTCAACCGCTTCTCTATCAAGACTCTTTTTGATCTCGATTCCACTAGAGTTGCTCTTCACTGCTCCGGCAAGGTGAGCACAAGACCTTTCACACCAATCTTTTAAGGCCACTTCACAATCTTCTTGAAGTGCTCAAGAAACCACGAGCTCCAAGCCGTCTAAGAGGCGGCAACCTCGAAGAGTAACAAGCCAATGACTCTTGCTTGAAGTCTCCCTAGTGCCACAAAGCTCAAACTCTTGATGCAATGCACTAGGATGCTCCCAATCACACAAAGATACAACCACTGAGCAAAGTGAGTGAGAGAGAGGTGATGGAAGTCTCAAGTATGTCAAGGAAGCTTTCAAATATGCCAAGAGAGCCTTCCCAACCACGGGGGTGAAGTATATATACTCGCCCCCTCGAAATCTGGCCGTTATGTTCAAAAGAGGCACCTGGCAGACCGTCCGCCTCACAACTGGCAGACTGTCCGCCTTTGAATTACAATGGCTACAACTTGTGTCAGAGTGTGTCAGAGGTAGCCGTTAGAGACAGGCGGACCATCCTCCCACCAGGCACGAACTGTCCGCCAAGGCATAAAACACACCTCCACTTTTGCCTGCGGACCGTCCGCCTCACAAAAGTCCTCTAGATCGCTCGAAAATGTCTCTGTGTGAATGGTTCGCTAAAACCGGTCCGCCACACAAAAGTTAACTACGACAGACAGTCTGCCAAAGGAAGCCAGACTGTCCACCTCTCATTTTCTTCGCCGAGCAAGTTTGACACTTAGCCATTTTCACGCGTGCAAAGTTTGCCTGCGGACCGTCCGGCTCAGCTGACCACGGACAGGTCGGGCCCCTCGGACAGCCTGCCAGACGCGTGACGGACAGTCCACGTGTACGCAATGAACCCTATACAAGCGTGTTTTCTCTTCTAGTTTCTCTCACCTTTTCAAACGTTGTTAGCCCTCATGCATGCAATGCAATAGTTTGAGCAAAGTGACATTATGGAACCGTCAAGCCAATGACATTGACCCCTCTTGATAGTACGGCTATCTAGCCTATAATCCAGTCAATTTCATCCATTAACCACCGCTTGACCGGTAAAATCAAAACACCCTATCTTATACCTTTGCCTTGAGTTCCTTTCGATCCATATTATATGAGCCATGAACATAGCGCACCGCTAGAGCTCATCCAATCCCAAGGACTAACCTATTCTCATATCTCAATGAAATTGTTAGTCCATTATAATTGTCATTAATTATCAAAACACAAATTAGGGACCTAGATGCTTTCACCTGAGGCAGGGGCCGCTGCCGTCTAGCTCACACCCCGCCCATGCACTACCCAGCTCAAGCAGCCGCCGCCTGGGTAGGGGAGGGGGGCGGCAATGTTGGAGGGGATTGGGCGGCAGCGGCAATGGAGTGGGGGATGGACCGGCGGCGGGAGAAGGAGGGCAGGGGAGCGTGTGGAGAGAGAAGAGAGACAGGGCAGAACCGCCACCGCTGCGCCTTGGTCACCGCCGTCACCGCACCTTGGTCATCGGCCCACGCTCCACGCGGCGCCCATGCTCCATGCATTGTCCGGCCTCTATGTGCACTTCTGCCCACGCGTCACACGGCCTAGGCTCCACGCGCCACCCGGCCACTCCACGCATCGCACGTGCTGCTCCACATGTCGCTTCTGCTCACGAGCAGCAGCAGCACCGTGAGGAGCTCTGGAGCGGCAGCCGGCCCCGTCGGCTCTCCATGCCGTAGGCGGCGGTGGCTGTCGACGAGCACGAGGGAGGGCGCGCTGCGGTGAGGAAGAGGAGAGGAGCGGCCACCGCGGGGAGAGAGAAGCAGCCGTAGGCGAGCTCAATCCGGGCGTGGCGGGGGGAGACTAACGGAGGGGATGGGAGAGATAAGAGAGGGAGGGGAGGGAAAAAATAGAAAATCTAAAATGTGGGACCCACTAACTGGTTGTTGGTATACAAAATGTAGATAGAGTATGAACAAGTACGGAAGAAAGTAATATAGAGTAGAGAATCTCGATATCCAGAATCGAATATTCTCTTTTAAAGGATAGGGTAGAGTTTCACTAGTGCAAACAGCCTTATACCATACTCTAGGTGACAATAGCTCTTGTTCTCATTTTAGTGGAACTGTGCCGAAATTTGGACCTAATGTGTCCCCTGAATATATATATAAGATCTGAAAAAACATTTCTCGTTAACATATAACTGATCAAAAAGCACTCGCCTCCGTCAACAAGCTAGAATTCGTTTTTTTATCCTCCTGCGTCACCCATTGCTTAAAATATTAGTTACATTTGTATCTGGAACAGGAACAAACACCACAAATAAAGCACATCGTAGAAATTTCGCATAGTGAGAATCAATGTACCACTACCAGAAATCCCCCATATGCCGTGCCACAGAGCATGCACACCGCAAAGCAAGCGCACACAACATACGATGGATGTCTTTGTCGGCCGGCGTTTGCCGTGGGCCGTTTGTGTGTGGCATGTCGTGTGCCACACACGGCAAAAGAGTTGCTGTCTGCAATAGTGTTTTTGTCGTGTGCCAGCGGCACACACGGCCAGTGAGGGGAATCCGGTAGTGTACAGAAGCTGACATATTTGTTCCATCTCCTCGTAACAAGGATAACACGCCTTTAAGGCCTAAATTCGTCCATAGCCCAGATTCATCCAAATACCTGGGACAGCCTGTTGCCAGATTGGAGATCTCTGAGAAGTTGATCGAGCTGGGAATTTATTTGTTACGTGCTGTAAAATTTTAAATGCCATCACACAGCCCCAACGACGAGCTGGCCGGAGCTAGCGTCGCCTGTCTACCTCGACGCACAAATACAGAAGGAAACGCCTCGCCCTGTCCTGCTTGCGATTTCTGTAAAAGAAAAAACGGCAACCACGGGAAACGACGGTGCACTGCAGGTCCGTTATGAGGGGGTTTTAGAAAACTTATGGTTAGAAAAACTAACGGTGGGAAGGTTTAAGTATTTAAATTTCCCACCTCTCTATATGTGGCCATCGGATGGGGATCCGGCGGTTGTGGTGCGAGTTTGCATAGTTTACACATGAAGCTAGTTTGCATAGTTTACACATGAAGCTGTCTGGGTTTTCTTTTGTGTGGAGTAATCACACAATATACGATGTTAGAGGGACTAATTTCCATTGATTATATGCTTCTAGTTTGTGCCATTTTTGCCTCAGCTACTGAAGAAGCCGCATGAATTGTAGTTCATTAGTTCATCCTTTTTCTTTTATTGTAGGATAATTAGCTAGTAAAGCAACAAACTCCTAATTCTATTTTTGCTTGTCTCACCAAATTATTTCATGACATGCTATTGACAGGTATTATCCAATTATAAAGCTACTACCAGTTCCATTTTGTTGGACATTCTACCAGAGAAACTTCATCGACTACTTGACGGAAGTTTTTCTTAATTTTGTGTTGTTCTACACAGGCTCAACCTGCTATGATTTCTTCTTTTCTCTGTTATTCAAGTACTGCCTTTGTAATGCCATGCCATGGAGATGTGTTGAAAGCATGCTAGTTTACATACTCATAGCCAGCCACTTATTAAAATGTTTAGTACGTGCTGTTATGCACATTAACTTCAAATTTATAATTCCCGTGTAACTTTTGTTGTATTTAAAATCTATATATAGTGGATCATTCATTTTATCACACTACATGGCTAAAAAATTTTTATTTCAAGAAAGACGAAACTGAGATTATTGTTCCAAAAATATTTATGCTTGGATACAGCCAATAGCATATGAGATCATATATTTCCGCTCCGCCAGGAAAACCCTCGTGATCCCTTGTCCCCACCGACACCCTTCTGTTGTTAGTGTAGACATGCTTTGGTATGCATATAATGGTATCATGTATTGGCTTACCCATGTGTAGATTGATTTTTTTTTGTTGGCTCTATGATATGATGGTCAGTTGCCGATTCTTTGAGGTCATGTACACTATACTTTGCCCAGTTCATTATCTAAATTAATTGCACAAAAGTGTTATGATGCCCTGCACTATAATTATGTTCTACCTAGCTTTTCTGTTGCAGGTGCTGGCTACATTTATCAAATTTGACCAACAACTGTTGAATGTGTCTAAAACTCTAACCCTACTCAATGGATACAGGGATCAGCGGTTCAGCTATGGCCACCAGCTAGTTTCTCCATCAGGGGTTATGCGGAGAGCATGAGGGACAAGACAACAGAAGATTTCAAACCATTTGCCAAAGCTGCCAAAGATCTGCCGCCAATAACCAACAGACAACAACGCCGGTAGTGGAAACATGAGCTGGTGGCCTTCAAGGCAGCTGAGGTCAACAAGGATGAAAACAAGGCACCTGGGAAGGCATGCACCCATTTCCGACCACACATCAAGCAAGTGCCCCACAAAGACAATTGAAGAAATGAAGATTAATTCTAAATATTAGATGTGAAGTGCCCCACAAAAACGATTAAACGAATTTATCATGAAGATGAGTTCGAAAAGTTATATGTGTGCACAATCTATTGTTTTGGGATGGCAGAACTAAATATTTTGTTGTCCATGGAACGATTCCTATCCATTTTGTGTTGGATTTATTAAATCCTTGTCGGTTTTAGTGCAATCAGTGGCCTATTAGGTTGGACTTGTGGTCTCAAATTATCTGATTTGTGGACCATTAAGTTCCGTAAATGTATTTGAGTCTCATCTGGGCATTCATGAGGTCACTTAGTGTTCCATTTCCTATTGATCATGTTAGCTTTTACCCAGGGCCGGCCCTGAGTTTTGGGGGGCCCAGGGCAAAACTCAAATCAGGGCCCTCTTAAGTATAAATATCACACCCTCTTAAAAAAATATAAATATCACACAATTTATAATAAAGCAATTGATATATGGAAGGAGAAAAGGACCAATCGATCAAAGACCAGAGCTAGTTGTTGCTTGTTTATTTCATATTGTACCGATTTTTATCCCTTGTTTTCAACTTGAAATTGATTTTTAACAATATAGTAGCAATGCTTAGACCTTAATGTATACTCTATATAAAAGATGTATACATGGCCGGGGCCCCCTAGGAATTTGGGGCCCGGGGCGGCCGCCCCGGATGCCACCACTACAGGGCCGGCCCTGCTTTTACCAATTGCATCAAATTCGAATTATCCCCGTTGTGGGAGTAGGTGACGTCATGAACTCTTCCTTATACAAAGCTAGGTATGGTCCACATGGAATTCGAGAAACAGGGAATCCCCACATTCTAAACCTCAAATTTATCAACAATGGTGACTACCATTTTTGGGGAACATAACCCCCACCCTCTGTGTGCTGGCCTGGATTTTCTGTTTTTGTTCAATTTTTGTGCCAATGTTGTTGTAGAGTGGTTTGCAGCACCAGTAAGGCCCAACTGCATGAACTATGGCATTGACTGGCCGGTGTTCGACAAGGCAAAAAGGACTCAGCATTGTCTAGTAATCACAATGTAGTAAATAAATTAATGCAGGCTGTGAAATGATTATCGTATCGAGGAAATAAATTAACAGTGACACATTCGCCCTAGCTGGACAGGACGATCATTATTGAGAAGGGACCTGGGAATACCATGCAAAAGAGCATTGCTTGAGGTTATAAAACACATTTTGAAGCCAGGCAGGTGAAACGAATATGCAAAGATAAGAGACAAGAATATGCAAAGCTAGGTAGTTGTGGCACAAACGCAATCTCTCTAGGAACCATTGAACACATTTTGGCCACGACCATGCCCTGGATAAAGCATAGAACAGTGGCGGACTTTACTGCCGGACTGAAACTTTAATGGTAGTCGATGGCGTTGGGTTGATTGAAGCCCTTGGTGATGAGATACCATATAGTTTTCTTGAATTTGAATATCCTCTTATTACAATCTATGACAATTTATCCTGGTGCTCATGTACTATGTGCAAGTTGTATCTTGTTCGAGTGCTGAAACTTCGAAAAATTGCATTGTTATTATTATACATGAGAAAAGTTTCTACAAATTTGGTACAACACATTGTTATTAGTTCAACATCATTCAAGAATTATTTCATTTCCTACGTAAGAACTTAAATATACTCGTTTGTGTGGACACTGACAGTTATTTTGACTAAAAATAGCTAGTGAAATCTTATGTAGGTTGTTGAACCATATAGTATGTTAAAATGGTCCTAAAAGGCTAAAACCAATGTTTTTCTTGGAGTTTTTCTAACAACATGTGTTTCCATTGTATGGTCATATATAATTCCAGTAACTTCAATTGTAGAAATAAGTTTCCCTTCAGACGGTCATCTTCCTACTTGTATATTACGTCCAAACAAAGAAGAATTGAAAGGAAAAGGAGAGAGATGAAGACGACCATGAGAAGAATATATGTATTGATCCAAATAGAGTCTTAAAATCTTAAACTAAGGGTCCTCAAGACAGGACTAAACTAGACCCCTGCTAGAAAATCTTCTATCAGTACCGGTCACAAACACCGCCCTAGTACCAGCCCAGCCGGTACTGGCTGGCCTAGCCGGTACTAAAGGGTGCAGTTTAGTATCGGTCACCAACCGGTACTGAACGGCCCCGCGTCCAAAAAGAAGAAAAAAAATTTTGGGACCGCCGGGATTGGTACTAACACTTCGGGAAACCGGCTATTCGCCGAGTGCCCCAAGCACTCGGCAAAGCTTGAAATACACTCGGCGAACACTTTGCCTAGTGTAACACTCGGCGAAGTTCTCTCGGCAAATCAAGTGTCGCAAAGTCTACTTTGCCGAGTGTTACACTCGGTAAAGTCTTTTCCGAGTGTCTCAAATGCAACACTCGGCAAACATAAAGTCATTGCCGAGTGTCCAAAGACCGACACTAGGCAAACATATTTTTGAGAAAATAAAAAAAAGTGGCAGCGACACTCGGCAAACAAATTTCGAAAAAATAAAAAAAGCCGAGCCGCCCGCGCCATGTCGATCTGGCCGCTGCGCGC
>OAMR01000592.1:497366-586991 GCA_900205405.1 Echinochloa crus-galli | reverse complement strand
GCCGTGCCTTAGCCTGTCCAGCCGCACCACCTCCGGGTCGCGCCGCGCCATAGCCCGGCCGTCGGCGCCCAGGCCCCGTCCCGCCTGGCCGCGCCACCCGCCGGCCTCCTGCACTCGCGCCGCCGGCATCTCCCTCGCCAGCGCCGCAGGCCAAGGGAGAGAGAGAGGAAGAGGGCGCTGAGGTGGAGGGAAATAAGAAAAGGAGAAGATAAGGCTTCAGTAGGAGAGAGAGAGAGAGAGTGCAGGCGAGGATCCGTGTGCTGGTGAATGGACCAATAGGAGCTCTCCATTTTGAAAGATTGGATCGATGACGTGTTGAGTTTTGGATGGCTAAACAATTTCAAATGAAAAACTAGTAAACTACAAACTTTTACATCTCTTCAAGACCTACAACTTTGATACAAAACATATTTACATCCAAGGTCATTTAAAATATTTAAAAATTTAAGATTTCAGATTAGATAGATTATAAGAATATTTTAATGTATTAAACAATCTCAAATTAAAAAGTTGTCAGCTATAAAGTTTTATATTTCATGGATACGTACAACTTTCATATATAACTTATTCACATGCGAGATCATTTGAAATTTCAAAGTTCAAATTTCAATTTTGATAACTTATAATAACATTTGTAGGTTATGAAACAATCTCAAATACAAAAGTTGTCAACTACAAAGTTTTATATTTAGTCGAGGTGCACGACTTTTGTATAAAGAATTTTTCCTATGAGATCATATAAAAATATTTGGATCCAAACAATACTGTCGGGGACGGCTATAAGGGGTCCCTTAACTAAGGGGACAATCACCCTCACAACACGCAAAACCCATGATTGGGCCTCCGCGGACCAAAAAATACTGGAGCACGAGCAAGGCCCATGGCCCACTACTGCCTAACAGTTGCTCGAGCCCCTTCGTCGAGGGACTCAGCACGCGGACTCCACCCCCGCGTCGCTCGAGGGTCGCGACCCCCTCGATTGAAACCTTGTACAAACTCCGCCTCGCTTGAGGGTCTCGCCCCCCCTTGAGCGAACACCAAAGGTCCGCCTCGCTTGAGGCCGCCCCTCGACCAACAACACGCGTGACCGTCCGCTCCGCCCGACAAAGGCATTTAATGCCCAGCTCTGCTGCGTGACGTCGAAGTCAAAAGGCGTATCACCGCCCACGCCGCGCGGCTGACACAGCCAGGAGCACTATGCGACCAACTCCGGTCACTCTGTGAACATCCCCACCACTGTGTGAGCGTGCGACGCCCTGTGTGGACAGGTGAGTGTCACAGGTGACACTGTGGTACCTGCTCCCGTCCATCCTCCACGACGAAGCCCTCGAACGGGCATGGGAACACCCACGAACGGGTGTACGGGCGGCGACTGGGCGTGAGCGCCGGTCCGCACTACCGCAAGGATGATGCAAGCCGGGTCTTGTCCACCAACTCCGGCTACTGTACCACCATTCCCACAACGGGCAGGCCTGCGGCACACTGTGTGAACAGGGAAGCGCCACTCCGGCACACTCCTGTCCTTCTCCAACGGCGAGGCCCTCGAACGGGCGTGGGAGCTCCCTCGAACGGATGTACGGACGACGACTGGCCGCGGACCCCGGTCAGAGCTACGCCTCGAAGCCACTTCTAGACAAGCACAAGAGCCGCACGCAGCCCGCAGAAGCTGGAGCACGTCAATGTTTCATGCTAGGCGCGAGGATTCACATGGACGAAGGCCGTGCCCGGTGCCATGTGGAACAGCAAATATGGGGTTGGAAAAGGGCTAGGGTTTGAGATGTAAAAATAAGAGACAATTGTGTTTGATTCCGAGTTTAATCCCATATTGTAACCGACTTATGAGGGGTAAGACTTCCCGGCCTATAAATATAAAGGCTAGAAGGCCGATTGAGGTATTCCAACCGAATCAAATACAAATTGTCTCTTATTTTTATCTCTCAAACCCTAGCCCTTTTCCAACCCCATATTTGCTGTTCTTTACTCGTCTCTACTGCGTTCAAGGACGTTCTAGGTGGCCTGCCGACCCTAGAGCAACCCTAGATTGCTCGAGCTCCGACGGGGTCCCTCCCGAGCTTGAGTTTCTAGGTCTTCACGACCTCCTGTCAGAAAGCGGTCAGACCGGTTCTAGAAGCCGGTCAGACCGGTTCTAGAAACCGGTCAGACCGGTTTCCCGAGGGAGGCCGGGTGTTGGCCGTGGTGACGGCCTTGCTGCGTGTTCTGCGAGATCTCGAGTTTGTTGGCGCGCCTCTATGTCAACATACTTTTTGGCGACTCCGCTGGGGATCGATTAATCTGGTTGTAAAACCGATCTAATCTACTCCAAAGATGAAGCCAAGACCGATTTAATCTACTTCGAATATGTCTGGATCGACGTGTGATCTTGACAAGAACAACATCATCACCGCGACGATGGAAGAGCTCACGGACGAGGAGCGGAAGCGGTACCTGACTACTGAGGAGCACTTCAAGGTACAATTCTTGAAGGGCTTCAAGAAGGATCGCGGTGGTTTCGTCAAGAGAGTTGAGGAGTTCGTTATGCCGGCTTTCAAGCTATCAGACGACAAGGTTGAAGAACTTCCTGAGGTAACCGGTGAATCCTCATCTTCTGATTTTATGCAACAAGTAACTCGTATGATGGATGAAAAATTAAATGCTGCACAAGCTGCTACTAGTGAGTTACTTGTTAGTATGGTTAGTAATCTTGATAAAAATAAAAGTGCTGTAGAAACAGATCCTAACACGTCAGGCATACCAGAAAACATTATAGATACAAATTTGGGCATGCCGACGAATTATTATTCAGGGCAGTCACCTCATCCTGGATCGGTCCACGAACCGGTCAGACTGGTTTACACAACCGGTCAGACCGGTTTGGCCACTTCAGCTGGTCAGACCGGTTCCATGGGTGTTGGTGCAACAAATGCAATGGTCTTAGCTAATACAGCTGCTTCTGGTTCTGTTTTTACACCACCTATTACTACTGTTGTGGGGAGCTCACCCAATGGATCTAGCACCTCTTCTAGGCCGATTCCGAACGCTTCTCAAGGTTCAACGCTTAATACATCTCGTTTTATGACTAGTGCAAGCTATCAAGCCGATTTCTCTAAGTTCAAAGAGGATCTGGCTAATACAATTAAAACTAAACTTGGGATTGATTTGGGTAACTCACGCTTATATCAAAAACCGTATCCTCCTGAGTTTGATTTAGTTTCCTATCCTAATGGTTGGCGTGTTCCTGAGTTTGTTAATCGTACTACTTGGGAGCATGTTAGTCAATATATTTTGCAGTTAGGAGAAGCAAGTTTCTATGAACCATTGCGCATTTGTTTATTCTCATTAACTTTGACTGGAACTGCTTTCTCTTGGTTTTCTTCGCTCGCTCCTAATTCTATTCAAACTTGGACCCAATTGGAGTGTAAATTTCATAATCAATTCTTTAGCAGAGAAAATGAAACTAAATTGACTGATTTAACATCTATTAGACAAGGCCGAGAGGAATCGGTTATAGATTATTTCAGAAGATTTAAGGATACAAAAAATAGGTGTTTTAGTTTGTCAATATCTGAAAAAGATTTAGCAGATTTAGCTTTTGCGGGCTTGCGATCTTATTTGATTTGAAGGAAAAATTAGAAGGGTTTGATTTTCTTTCTATTAATCACTTGCAAATGAAGGTCATGAGTTTAGAACTTAAGTAAAAAACTTCAAGAGAATCTGCTAAACCTCATCGTTCTAATGTGCATATTGTTGATAATGATTCTGATAGTTCGGATGATGAAAGTAAAGAGATTTATGCTGCTGAGTTTGTTTGGCCATCAAAAGCTAAGCCTTGTTCTTGTCCTTCATTGAAGCCGGTTCAGAAAAATCGGCGAGAAGAAATTAAATTTGCTTTTGATGTTGCCAAATGTGATCGTGTTTTTGATGAATTGCTTAAGAATGGTTTCATTAAAATTTCTCATGCAATCCCACCAGCCGATCAATTGAAAAATCATGCATATTGTAAGTGGTATAATTCTTTTTTGCATGCAACCAATGATTGCAATGTTTTTCGACGACAGGTACAATCGGCTATTAATGAAGGTGGATTAGTACTAGCTGAAATGCAAGTTGATAAGGCTCCTTTCCATGTTCATACTCCGAATTTGAATACCAAGGTGCTGATTCGGCTGGAACAAGCCGATGGAGCTAAGGGTAAGAATGTGGTGATTGGAGATCCAAGGCCGGAAAAAGTGAATAATCAATCTCCGGTCAGAAAAGTGATGCTTGGAAAGACTCTGGATGGAAAAGAGTCTCTGAAGATTACTATTAACACGTCAAGGCCCAGGGGGCAAGAAAGTTTCTCAGAAGAAACTCGGTCCGCTGGTCAGGCGAAACCGGTCAGACCGGTTTCCCAAACCGGTCTGACCGGTTTGCCCCTGGACCGACCTAGGACTTTCAAGCCTAAACGTCCGGAAGTGGGTACTTGGAAGGTGAATGAACCCAAAGTGCAAGGTACGGTTCTAAAGCAAGGGCCTACTTTTTCTCAGCTCCTGAACAAGTACACAAAGGCCGTTTAAGGTGATCGGCCGGTAAAAAAGAGACCAAGATCACCAATGCGCGGAGATGGTTATTCAAAGAACAACAGGCGCCGTGGTGATGTTATTGCTGTTTATCCACCACAGAAGATGTATGCTACCATGCCATGGGCACCTCCCGCATCAAACTCTCAATATCCAACATGGGATCAAGGGATGTGGATGCAATGCTTTCCCATGCCACAACCACCTCAAGATTACATGGGCAATGGTCCAAGAATTCCAGTGCATGACCGATTGGGCTCACATCAATCAGGTCCAATGCCAGCTCACAAAGCGGTCAGACCGGTTTCAAACCGGTCAGACCGGTTTCGGTCTGAACAAAAACAATTTGCTCCTCCCAAGCAAGAATACCGTGTCAAGGAGAAGAAGGAGGATGTGCAGCCCATGGTTGATCCAAAAGGAACCAAGGACAGAAGATTTGTGACAATTGGTGAGGTTCCAGTGGCTATGCAAGATTTGAGTAAAAAGTCGATAGTTATTGGAGATTCGGCTCCTGTGGCAATTAAAAAGCCAATCATTACTAATGATCACGGGGCTAGCAGTAGCAAGGCTGTAAAGAAGGTATTCCAACCAAGGTGGTGTCCTTCCGGTTTGACTCACACACAAAAGAGAAAATTACAGCGCTTGCGAAACAAAGAAAAAAAGGGAACAGGAGGCTGAGAAGCTGAGGGATGAACAGTTCAACAGATTCAGGCCTATGATTCCTCAGACCAAGACGTGGCAAGTTAAATCAGTTGTGCAGCCAGCAGCACAACCGATCAGACCGGTTTCAGAATCCGGTCAGACCGGTTTGAGTGCCGCAGAAGCGGTCTGACCGGTTTCTGGAACCGGTCAGACCGGTTTGGAAACAGAGGCAGGGGCTGAAGTCACTTTGACCACCAATGAAGATACAATTCCTCCAATTCCTCCAGTGGTTGAAGATGAAGAATTAGTTGACTTTGAGCCTTCTCGAGAGCGTGACAATATGGAAATCAATGTTGTCTATTTGTCTTCGGATTACTTTGTGGTGCCGGAGGAGGAAATTTATCATCTTCAACTCGGACCTGGAAATGCTATATTTCAGAAACCTAAAGACTCAGAGAATCATCTCAAGGCCTTATATATGAGAGGGCACATCAACGGGAAGCCAATTTCACGTATGTTAGTTGATGGTGGAGCCATTGTGAATCTTATGCCACATGCCCTCTACAAGAAGATTGGTGGCAAAGACGAAGATCTCATCAAGACGAACATGACGGTCAGTGGAGTCGGTGGAGGTGATCCCATTGGTGCCAAGGGGGTGGCTTCTATGGAGTTGACCGTCTGAAGCAAGACTATTGCTACGGCTTTCTTCGTCTCGGAGGTGCAAGGTAACTTTAGTTTAATGCTTGGACGTGATTGGATTCATGCAAATCAATGTGTTCCGTCTACCTTGCATCAATGCCTTATTCAGTGGATCGGCGATGAAGTTGAAGTTGTGAACGGTGACACTTCTTCCTTTGTTGCAATAGCTGATTCTGATTCTATTAGTGCAAATGAGAACATCAAGTGTTTGTCGGGCATGGATTTGACCGACTATGAGCTTATCAGCTGCACCAAGGATGGTTTTGTTCCTGTTACATTAAAGCCGATGGAGAATCGGTTGAATTACTTGATGTAATTAATGAAGCGGACAGATCAACCAGGCAAAACCGGTCAGACCACTTTCGAGAACCGGTCAGACCGGTTTGGATCTGAACAGTGCCAGTCGAAGCAAACTGGTCTCGCTTCTGGGAACCGGTCAGACCGGTTTGCGTCTGGACAGTGGCTTCAAGACCGAATTGATCATCATCGAGCACATTCGGCCGGTATGTTTGAAGCTATTGAAGATCTGGGTGATATGGATAAGCTGGGTCAAGGTTTTACATCAGCCGACCCTTTAGAAAAAGTTGATATTGGTGATGGTACTATTCCTAGGCCAACTTTTGTGAACAAAAATTTATCGGTTGAATATAAAGCAGAATTAATAAAGTTGTTGAAAGAATATGTTGATTGTTTTGCTTGGGAATACCGTGAGATGCCTGATTTAAGTCATGATTTAGTTGAGCATCGTTTACCAATAAAAGCCGGTTTTAGACCTTTCAAGCAATCGGCTAGGCGTTTTAATCTTTAGTCCCGCTATTTATGACCGAATAAAAGAGGAGATTAATCGTTTATTAGATGCTGGTTTTATTTGGACTTGTCGTTATGCGGAGTGGATTTCTAATATCGTTCCCGTTGAAAAGAAAGATTCTGGAAAACTTAGAGTTTGCATTGATTTTAGAGACCTTAATAAAGCTACTCCGAAAGATTCATATCCTATGCCTATAGCCGATGTTTTGATTAACGAAGCATCTGGACATCGTGTTGTTAGTTTTCTTGATGGTAATGCCAGATATAATCAAATATTTATGGCCAAAGAGGATATGCACAAAACGGCCTTTCAATGTCCGGGATTTATTGGTCTATTTGAGTGGGTGGTTATGACTTTTGGATTAAAAAATGTCGGCGCGACTTATCAAAGGGCTATGAATTGAATCTTTCATGATTTACTTGGTGTGATTGTGGAAGTGTATATTGACGATATTGTAGTTAAATCGGATGGATTGGATCATCACTTAGCCGATTTAAAACTTGCTCTTGAGAGCATGCAACCGTATGGTTTGAAGATGAATCCACTCAAATGTGCTTTCGGTGTTTCGGCTGGGAAGTTTCTTGGGTTGCCTATCAGGTCGAGGGCAACCGGTCACACCGGTTCTAGAAAACGATCAGACCGGTTTCCCTATAGCCGATCTGGCAACGGCCGAAACCGGTCTGACCGGTTTACTCTGAATTGGAGTAGAATTAGGACTCCTGGTCGTTTTCCAAATTGTAAAAGGATTCCTTGCGGGGCAAGACCTCCCCACCCTATAAATATAAAGGGCCGTGGCCGATTGAGACCTATCATCCAATCGATCAAGTACTAATCAAAGAATATTTATCTTCACCGCCGGTGCTTAGGGCGCCTAAGAGAGGGGTTCCATTCAGACTTTATGTGGCGACTGAAGAAAGAATTATTGGAGCTGTTTTGACTCAAGAAATCGATGCTAGGAGTATGTGATTGCTTATATAAGCCGACGGCTCATTGATGCAGAAACAAGATACTTTCATTGAAAAATTATGCTTGTCATTATATAATGCTTGTACTCAATTCAGACATTATTTATTATCTAGTACTTGCATCGTGGTATGTCAAACCGATGTGATTAAACATATGTTGCAAAAACCGATTTCAAGTGGAAGAATCGGTAAATGGGCTTATGCATTAGTTGAGTATGATTTGGCTTGTGAACCTTTAAAATCTATGAAAGGCTAAATTGTAGCTGATTTTATTGTTGAACATCGGATTGATGATACTTGTGATTTCGACGTCGGCTATGTTGCTTGTACACCATGGAAATTATATTTTGATGGATCGGTTTGCAATGATGGACAAGGAATCGGTGCTGCTTTTATATCACCAAGTGGTGCCGGATTGGAGGAAAAGCGAACCAATAATCAAGTTGAATATGAGGCTCTTCTATTTTGCTTGGAATTTTTGCAAGATATGGGAATAAAACATGTTGAAGCTTTTGGTGATTCACTCCTGGTGGTACAGCAAGTATCTAAGGTATGCCAATGTTATAATGGCTCACTAAATGCATATCTTGATAGATGCCTTGATATCATTACTTCTTTTGATGAATTTACTATCAAAAATATTCCGAGAGAAGAAAATAGCAAGGCTAATAATCTGGCTCAGAAAGCATCTGGTTATGTGGTTGCAAAGAAATATTTCTATCTCCAAAAACTGATTATGTGGTTGCAAAGAAATTAGTCCTCCATCATCAAAGGGACATCGTTTCGTGTTGGTTGCTACGGATTATTTTACTAAGTGGATCAAAGCAATTCCTTTGAAGAATATGACACATAGAGAGGTAATTGAGTTTATTATACAAAATATTATTCATAGATTCGGTATCCCACAAACTTTAACAACGGATCAAGGTACTTCGTTTATGTCCAAAGAGGTACGTGAATTTGCCGAATCCTATAAGATTAAATTGCTCAATTCATCTCCATACTACGCTTAGGCTAATGGTCAAGCTGAGTCAAGTAATAAAGTTTTGATTAAATTAATCAAGAAAAAAGATAGAAGAGAATCCTAAGAGATGGCATGAAGTATTATCCGAAGCATTATGGGCTCATCGTATATCTAGACATGGTGCTACTAAAGTTACTCCTTTTGAGCTTGTGTATGGTCAAGAGGCCGTTTTACCTGTTGAGGTGAATCTGGACGCTTATAGGTTGGCTAAACAAAACGACCTCGATGCCGTTGATTATCATAATTTAATGATGGACAACATCGATGAGGTGACTGACAAACGATTGAAGGCTTTGAAGGAGATTGAAAAAGACAAGCTTTGGGTTGCTAAAGCTTACAAAAAGAAGGTGCGAGGGAAATATTTTCAGATTGGTGAGCTTGTTTAGAAGACGATCTTGCCTATTGGGACAAAAAGCAACAAGTTCTATAAATGGTCACCAAGTTGGGAAGGGCCATATAGAGTTGTCAAAGTTATTTTTGGGAATTCTTATATGCTGGAGACATTGCAAGGAGATCATTTGCCTAGAGCTATCAACGGAAGATATTTGAAGACATTCTACCCAAGTATTTGGCAAGACGCATGAAGATTAATGGCTGAGAGATTTTTGATATCGCCCTTAGCATAAATTTTAGCTCCTGAGTTGTAATTATTTGCATATTGCTTTTTAGTTCTCAAGTTCACTAAAAACGCAGGGGGCATGTGTTGACAGCCAAAATTAGCAGTCACCCGGACAAACCGGTCTGACCTGCCACCTGGACAGCCAAAATTGGCAGTCACCCGAATAAACCGGTCAGACCGGTTTTGATCTGTAATTCGAGTAGGTTTAGGATTCCGAGTTTAATCCCATATTGTAACCGACTCATGAGCGGTAAGACTTCCCTGGCCTATAAATATAAAGGCTAGAAGGCCGATTGAGGTATTCCAATCGAATCAAATACAAAATGTCTCTTATTTTTATCTCTCAAACCCTAGCTCTTTTCCAACCCCATATTTGCTGTTCTTTGCTCGTCTTTACGGCATTCAAGGACGTTCTAGGTGGCCTGCCGACCCTAGAGCAACCTTAGATTGCTCGAGCTCCGACGGTGACCCTCCCGAGCTTGAGTTTCTAGGTCTTCACGACCTCCTGTCAGAAAGTGGTCAGACCGGTTCTAGAAACCGGTCAGACCGGTTTCCCGAGGGAGGCCGGGTGTTGGCCGTGGTGACGGCCCTACTGCGTGTTCTGCGAGATCTCGAATTTGTTGGCGCGCCTCTGTGTCAACACCATGCTCGACAGAACACCATTACTGTACAAACACATTGTACTGCACGCTTGTAACTACCCCTCCTTGGCCAATAAAAGGAGGAGGCGGACGCCCTACTAGGGGCACGATCATACTGAACAAGCGATCACTCGCACACTCTCCATGCCACAACACTCCTAATATTGGCACTTGCCCCAATCAAACCCGTCCATCAGGGAATTAGAGGATTCGCCTCCTCTCCCGCCTTGCTTGTAGCCCCCTTCTACGAGCACTCCGGTGCAAGATAATACAAGTGTGCATGCACACCCTGCCGGACGTACGGCCCCGTGTCCGGAACCAGGATAAACTCCGCGTCCTCTTGCATCAACTATCGAGAGACAGGACGCAGCGCAATCACTAGTTAGTGTTGGGACTAATCCGAACACTGACAAATATATTCATTGATCCTACTATATCAATCACTCATATAGTTTGTAAATATCATTATGGAAAAAGTGCGAAATCTTCTCAACTTTGGATCACAACCTCTATGTGTGGTACCATCACATCAAAGACAAATCTCATGTTTTTGCTTTTTTTAGAATTTAAAATCATTCGGACACAAATCTTTGCCAAGTGTCAAAGAAAATACACTTTTGAGTGTTTTTGTACACTCAGCAAACAAGCTCTTTGCCGAGTGTTTTTCTTACACTCGGCAAAGAGCATGAATATAGTTTTTCTCCTCATTGTATTTTATTGCTTGAATCACTTATAGAATTTAAAAATCATCTGGACTCACATCTTTGCCGAGTACTTCTTTTGACACTCGGCAAAGAGCATGAATATAGTTTTTCTCCATATTGTATTTTATTGTTTCAATCACTTATAGAATTTAAAAATTATCTGGACTCACATCTTTGCCGAGTGTTTTTTTTACACTCGGCAAAGAACTTGTTTGCCGAGTCTGTTTCTTTTGACACTCGACAAAGAGCATGAATATAGTTTTGAGGTTAAAAAAGAAAACAAACTTAATTCTTTGCCGAGTATCATATATAATACACTCGGCAAAGACACTCGGCAAACACGCTCTTTTCCGAGTGTATTTTTTTGGCCGAGTGTTTTTTTACACTCGGCGAAGAGGTTGTTTGCCGAGTGCCTGAAAAAATACACTCGGCAAAGAGTAATGCACTCGGCATATACGGGGTTTCCCGTAGTGTAACCCAGTACGTCCTCGGTCTGATGAGAGTTTTTCCAGCACTGTGTGTGAGAGTTTTTCCAGCACTGTGTGTGTGTGTGTGTGTTGTTATTGTGTTGTTGTTGTTGGCCACACGTTTTCAGTTTTGCATATTTCTGGATAATATGATGAGTGATCATTATAGTGAAGAGGCTACCAGGGCTAGCTACATTGCCTTAAAGATGAAAAACGATTTTTCCCACTGTGGCAAAAAAACATAATACTTAAAGCGCAAAAGCTTTTTCCGGAGCTTGAGAGTATATTTCAGCTTCTAACAGTGTGCGATATACACTGTGTGGCAGAGATAATGGAGGATGGATATATGGACTGGTATGGAGTTTTTCAAGTGGAGGTAGATGACTGGCAGCAGATAAACCCGTCATAAAAAAAATCAATAAGCTGCTTGTCTAATTACTTCATCCAGACAAAAATATTCTTGCTGGTTCCGGTGATGCTTTCAAGTGACAGAAACTAAGCAGATCGGTGCCACACTCATACATGCAGGGGTATCCCAAAAGGATTTATTCTGGTACTCTGACTATCTACCTTGCAGCTGATCTGGGTGTAGCTTTTCCGTTGGTTAGTCTTGATTCTTATATGTTTCAACTCAACAAGTCTCGTTTCAACCACTGTGACACAAATAGTGATATTCAAAGCAAACTCACTCGGAAGAACAGGATTGCCAGCCAATGTCTACAGAGACAACAGAAAAATATTTATTGCAAACAAAATACTTAGCACGGCCCAGTTTATAAGAATTTCTTTGTGAAGCTGCTGTCAACTATTGGGATTGGATGGCGGATGGCGCACTCTGATATATTTCATGGCATGTCCAGAGACGGCCTGATATCAGGCAAACGCGTTTGCATGGGGAAAATGCTCAATGTCAATTAAGGTGACATTCAGTGATGATGGACATAGCCATCATGATCCTGGGTGTTTTCTGGCACCAAAAAGTCAAGGAAAGAACTGCAAAAAAACGTGACCGTATTATTGAAGGTTCTGAACATGATTCAGTTCGGAAGATGGGCACTCTATACCTGCATTGGAAAATTCATAGGGAAGGATACGCCTCAGGATGCAAGCGGGGCGGGTTCTGCCGCGAACCCGCCGGCGAAGCCCGCGCCGCGAACCTCCATGTCCCGCGCCGCAATCGCGCATCACTGAAGTGGACTACGCGGCGGGCATTGCGCTCAACCTGCTGCGCCCCGATATCTCCTGTCATTTTTACTCGCGATGACCCTTGGTGAAAGCGTTATCGTGCGCAAATCCTCTTCTTGCAGTGGCCGATAGTGGCACAAGCGCACATGCATGAGATTTGTCATCCGTGCTCATGGATTTGCTGCTAAATTCATTTTGTTGTTTCTTCCAAGTGTTTCATTTTGATTTCGTGATTAGCAGAGCTTAACATACAAGCTAGCTTGCAGCTAAACAACCAGCAAACGGCGGGCTCTGATGTTCGTCGTTCAAGGATGCAAGCCGATGGACCGGGGAACAGCGAGCCTGTACTCGCAGTGGCTTGTGGCAACCACTTGCGGCGGCATGCGGGCAGCCGCATGAGCCCGCATGTTCTGTTGCGGATAGTGCGGATGCGGGGCGCGCGGGCAGCCGCAACCCGCCCCGCTTGCGACCTGACATACGCCCTCTGAATTTATGTTATGTACACTATATTGTAAGCAGGGTGTGCGTTTATACTGTATAGAGTAGTCGTCTCATGCTAATGAATAAGCTTCTCTATGCTTTGCCAGGACACTTAATTAACAGCTCCCAAAATTGATGCGCTGACAACGTCAGTCCCCTATATTTCTTAATTTTTATGTTTAAGTCACACATTTTATGTTTAAGGTCACACGTCGGTAGGTGCAAATTCAGTTGGAGAAAAGAAAACTATTTTGTAAGGCTGACACTTCAAACATGAGCATGCAAGGAGTTTATATTACCATCCACAAAGAACGACATGAGATGAGAAAGAGGATGGTGAAGGAACACACTCGCTGCTGAATGTCACACACACACACACGTACTCCATTCTGCCCTGATCACAGTGCCCCAAGAGTGGATTACCGCCAGCCAGTCTCGCTTCTCTCCGACGCCGAGAATTGAAGAAGCCAGCGCCCGGAAAAAAGCCACCGTTCACCGGATGAGTGACGGTCGGAAGCCAAGAGGATAAGATCGAGCCGGAGCTGCCGTCCGCCACAGCCGTCAGGACATCGCCTGTAAAATTCCGAGCTTTCTTTGGTTCTTCAATTCTATAAGTTGTAACTTGAATCTGACAGCAGGAGATGCTCGCCCCTCACTCCCACTAACACTACTAGAAAACCCCCTGTAGGTACGCTATATTTAGATATAGGCACGCTTTATTTCGTCTCTAATGCATAGTAGACACGGTTTAAGAAAATGTGTCTGGAGCGTTTTCGTATGGACCGTGTCAGACTCTGTAGACACGAATTATTTAAGCGTTTCTATAGTAAGAAAAGACATTTCATAGACACGTTCGATGCATGTCTATATATATTGATATATTTTGGTAGACACATATATAAAATGTGTCTACTTATGTAGCTACGTAGTTAGTAACACGGTATTTTGTTTCAAAAAATATAGAGACAATCACGTACAAACATTTATAAATCATCTCTAGTTGTGTAGACACGATTTATTGTGACGTCTTAATACGTGTTTGGCATGGTGGACACGTATCAGCTCACATGGCAGGTGACGTGGCGGATGACATGGCAGGTGACGTGGCAGATGACGTGGCGGATGACACGCTATCTAATAACATCTAAATGCGTGTTAATAATTGTAGAAACAATATCATAGACACAATTTTATTACGTGTGTACAAATATAGACACGTTTTTCATAGAGATATTTTTATCATGTTTACAAATATAGACACGATGTATAGTAACACCATATAGTGTATTAAGAAATGTAGAGACGATATAATACATGCAATTTAGTTACATTATGATTCTTTTATTTATATTTGGAATTTTCATTTAATCCATAGGATTAATAACGAAAAAATAAATCATCAAACAATGCATTCACAATCAATTCTTTGGCTTCACAAAACAATCCATTGAGTACATTTAAAAACACGATTGTGTTCATAAAGAAATAAAGATAGTTGCAACAGTAATACTTGTAACTTTTTTCTAACAGCTAAATTTCTATCTTGCTTGTTTCCTCCTTCCACATTGTTTCAGGTATGACTTGAACTCGTAGCCTCTTTCACCTGTAATAGAGCAACAAGTTAGATAAACACCATATTATAAAGACTAATACGTGCCCCGTGCTAACGCTACGGTAGAAACTAAATAATAATAATAATACAGTCAAGGCAAAGAAATTATTTGGAGATATTGACATGCAAGATGAACTATAACCATCAACACATCAACATAGTTTTTTAAAATCGAATGGGAGCTCACCTAACGACAGATTTGGCGTGGCTTGATCTGCCACCACATCTCCATTAGCTTGCTCCTTTTATAGTTGACTGCAGGTGAAGTGGAAATAATCTACGAGTATTCAATCCAAAGCGGTTGTAGCATCAATAATACTCTCCAATATTCAACCAATGGCATTAGAATTAAAATACCCAATATTCTTATCTTATTACACAACATCATAATTTCAACTGAAAAGTATTGCATATAAAAATCATGATGGCAAATATTGTGTTTCTCAATTTGGATGAAAGAACTGATACATGCAGGTAAGTGTTACATATAAGTTTTAACAGCACCGTATTTGCTCTAGAACAAGGGGATCTGAGCTCGGATTATAACATTAGTTACAGTTATAATATTTGCTGATGACCAAACAGTAACATTAAAAAAATTCAGTTATTCAAATCAAAGATGATTTTTAAGATCACCTGAATCCTGAAATGCATCCCATATTATATCTTCATGCTCCTTGATACTAAAGAGGCATAGCTGCGCAGCTTGGATACCCCAAATACTTCACACAGTAACTTTCCAGTGTTATTTTGGCGCAAAAAAACAGCGATGCTTCTGGTTATCAGTAGGAATTGAGTTAAACAGAGATGCCTCACAAACTCCCCCAAAATCTGAAGGATTGAGTTAAACAAAAGGGGAAATAAATGTTATCAGTAGGAATTGTTATTTAGACATATTCTAACTGACTCCTACTGAAGTAATCCACTTGGAAAGTGGAATGTAAAATCTCAAGTTTGACAAAAGTACTGGCAGGGTGTTGAGCACTGCCTTCAAAACTATCTTTACACTCCTTTAAGGAAACAAGGCAAACCAAATCGTTTAAGAGTCCCCCTTTGCTTTTAAAAATAGATATAACCTTGTAGGTGAAAATGCAAAAGAAGAAAAAAAATCTGACTCACAGTTATACATCCATGGACACACACTTCACAATGTGTAGTCTTCTGCAAACAAAGCAGAGGCCACACAATATATCCTGCATAAGGTCAGCAAGACATGAAGTAGGAGGACAAAATGCTAGATATACCTGATAAATAAATCCGACAGCACTGCAAAGGCTGCATTTCAAAAACTGTATGAACAGTTAAATAGAGTTCACTATTGTTATCTTCTCATTAGTCAAGTATGAAGCTACAGGATGAACAAAATGGAGAAAAAAAGCTTCCGCCAACATTGTTGCCACCAGTTCATTCACAGAGCTCCAATCAGATGAAATTCTTTTTCTCGGGAGCTACTGAACATAGCATAAGCATAGATGAAGTTTATAAATGAGTGCATACTACCATACACAGGCTTGCCACGTGGGGAAAATCTTTAGCTCACAATTGTCCCATTCAGAACTAAATTTTATTTCCTGTTAACCAAACTACCTCTCCATTTTGTAATCTCAAATAGCGTACTGCAAGATTAAAGGACTTGTGCTATCGGATACAGTGTCATTCTTAAAGGACATGGATTATTAACATACATGGTGAGTACTTATAATGTTCACAATTATCCATTTACCAGTTCAAACAGTACAATATCAGTGTTAATAAAACCATTATTGTATAGATCATAAAAAATAAGATCTGCTATTAGTTGAACTTAGTTTGTTGTTCTTCCATGGCAAAATCATCTTTAGCATAAAACAGATGCTGCCTATTATTTGAAATTAATACCTCATCTGTGACATGATACGGTAGCCTCCATCAAAACCATCACTGCACATAAAACCGCAACCTCCTATATGGCTGACAGAGGAAAAAGAAATTATTCATGCGAGAGAAGAAACAAGGATGCTATTTTAAAACAATATGAGAAATATCCGTATTGGTTATATGCGCTCACCATGTTTATATGAATGCAAAAAATAACCCTGGAGGCACTCCATGGAACCAGATGCCCAACAGGAGCCACAATGATCCTGCCATCCCCCACCAGATACCAAAAAAAAAACCTTGAGCATCTTGCATCATTGCCGTAAGATGATTAACACCATAACAGCAACTAAGAACATGGTCTCCAGCGCTGATTTTTTTTCTACATTCAATACAGGCAGCACTCTAAATTTTAGGCATACATTTACAGATACTCTAATATTAAATTGTTGTAATATGACAGGTGTACTCATATGTGGTGCGAAGACAACAAAAAATCGAAAAGAAAAATATGTGATGACTAGGTCAAATAAATGAAACAAGGTATGATAATAGTGTCCTGGTAAAAGAAAATTATTGCAGACAAATTCCTACATATTCATCCTACAGGGAATCCGTTTGCAAAATACTAATCAGCTGGATGGCCTTGATCATGGAATTGGAAATTTAAAGAGACAGATCCTGTCTCTGCAAAGGCGACACAATCGATCTGACAGGTAATTGCCTCAAGTCATTTCAGACAATCGATCTGACTCTCAGGAGGTATCAACAACAGATTAATCAATGAGAACATAAAATAGATCTCAGGAATATAAACCCAATCTCCAAACATGACTTCACGATTGACAGCCCAGCTCCACAAACCAAGAACACCACAAGCGGAGCTAGTGCTCACCTCGCCCGGCAGCATCTCACCCACACGGGCAAATGTCCAGGAATGTTCCCCCTTGGCGCACGCCCGTACGTCCAGTGCCGGCGCCATAGTCCATGCCATATGCCCTACCCAGGCCACACGCGCCATGCGCCCTATGCCCACACACTAACCCGTACGCGCAACCGCGAGGGTCGGCTCTGATACCATTTGTAACACCCTGCCCTCCAAAGCCGCCTCGCACAGCCCTCACGAGGGGCGTGCACGCGTACACATAACACCCTGCTTACACTTTCGTCCTCGCTTCGTGTAAAAGGGTTAACCCGAAGGTGCTATGGCTGGAAGGCAAAGGCTTATAAGTTGCCTCCACCCTTGCTAGACTAGCAATGTGGCACTAAACGCGTGCATCCCGCACTCATGGGCCACTACTGGGCCATACAAACTGGGCCGGGTGTGACACGAAGAGATGTAAAAGTTTGTAGTTTACAACCTTTTCATTTGAAATCGTTTAACCAACCAAAATTTCGTTACAAACTTATAGAGAAAACACAACTTGTCACATCAGCAATCCATCCTCGAAATGGTGGCTTTCTATTGGTCCAGCCCTTATCATCTGGATCCATCTCCCGCCATCCAAATAAAACACCTCACCTCTCTATCCCCTATCTATTTCTCTCATATCTCTCTCCCTCTCACCTTAGCCATCCGGCGGGGACTCGGCTGGTGCGTGGCCCGATGCCGCATGGCGCGGTGACCATGCTCCGGCTCCCCAGTGCCGCGGCGGCGGCTCGCGATGGCAAGACTGCTGCGGCGAAAGGAAAGGGCTCGGCTAGGCTTGCGGAGAGGGGAAATGATGTTGGCTTGGGTTCACAAGAGAAAGAGGCAAGGGGAAAGGCGGAGCTTGGGCTGGCGACACGCCGGCAGCGACGGGGCTTGGCCGACGGCGGCGATGCGGCGGCGGCAGGCACACGGGCACCGGAAAAGGTTCGGCTTGGGTTTGGCTCACGCACTCGCACGGCAAGCTAACGGTCTGCGCACGACTAGGGCTCATGGCACGAAGGCCGGAGTTCACAGGGGAAATAGAGGCCGGCAGCGGCGACTCACCGAGGGGCAGCGGTGTAGTCGTTGCAGGCTCGGTGAAGTCTTGCGGAATGGCACGGAAACAGGCTCACGGTTCTAGTCGGCGGCGTCTGAAACAGCCAAGGAAACACTGGGCGGTGACGGCACACGAACGTCGGCGGCTCGAAGGTGACGGCTTGAGCTGTGGCGGCATCTCCTCCTCAACTCATCCTCCTCCTTTTCTCCCCCTCATCACTTCAAGCGGCTTCAGCGAACTGGGTGTGGGAAAACCCCAATGAGGTGAGAGGCGGCTGGAACCAGGAGTGGCGCCGGCAGGGTTATATATAGGGTGGCCTGCCCTAGGGTTTGCGGATTGGGCACGGGCGCGGACGGCTGGCGATCTCGGCGTCCGTGCCCCGTGCCACGTGGCGGGCATCGCGCGAGCGCGCGGCGGATTTTGGCGCGGTGTACCGGCGCAGCGCTGCGAGCGTGTGCGAGAGAGAGGTGGGGCGAGGTTGAAGGTAAAGCTGACAGACGGGGTCGGCTGGTCAGCGAGAGAAAGGGAGAGAGAGGGGCGCGGCGTGGGGGTGGCGCTGGGCCGGCTAGGGATGCTGGGCCGCGGGGTGTGCTGGGCCGGCTGGGTCAGATTGTTAATGGGTTTGAGCCCAAGATGGTTGGGGTTGTTAGGTTAGTTTGGTTTTTATGTTAGGTTTAGAATTTGAATTTGAATCAGGATTCAAATTCAAATGCTCAAACTATTGAACTCCAAGAAAACCAATTAAGACCCAAATTCACATGAAGGCAAAAATTACACCTTTTTCCATTTAATGTTTTATTTAATCCAGGAATTAGGAGGGAAACAAGAGGAAACTCTTAGGATTTTCTAGCTAGCAAACATTCCATGAAAAAGTTTTTAAAAATCCACATTTTTGCACAATAACATTCCGTATTAAAAATACGGGATATTACAGCTAACTTATCACGCTACTGCAGAGCAACTCATCCTTATCAATGCGAAAAACTTACCCATCCACATGATTAGGTCGCCACAATGAATCCAACATGAATGAGAGGTAGTTAACCATGTTGGTGTCCATGGCAGTATGGATAATCATTTATCTTTCTAAGATCACCAAAATCCAGCACAGATAATTACGTATCCATGGTCCATCAGATATGTTAACATATGCATACCTGTGCTAGTCATGCATTGGCTCGGATATTATTTTCACGTATAAACGAAATAAAAGGAATTTACGGGGAAAACTAGTCTTTGTTTAATCATGGTCTTTTGTTTGATGCAATACATTGAGATGTTGGAACCTGGACAAGAACGAAGTAGTGGATCCAGCAGCAGATATGTTGTAGCGGCGAATTCAGCAGACAAATATGAGGAGGAGGCAGATCCAATCGTAGAACTGTTTAAGGCGGTGCATCCAGATGAAAATGATCTGTATGCACTGGAGGACATGGATAATGTGCTTGATAAAGATCTAGCTAAGAGGCAGGTCCAGCTAAGGAAAATATGGATGAAGCGAAGGTGTCTGATAATGATGAGGATGTCGCGGATCCATCCACAAATAAGTAGGAGGTAGCCGCAATCTGGATGATGAGGAGGTGGAGGCCATGAAGGGCAAGGATGATCAGGTGGAAGCAAATCTTGGCAATAATGAGTGGAGGCAGCGGAGGTCAAGGATGACGAGGTGGGGACAGATCTAGCTGATGATGACAAAAATAATGCAGTAGATCCAACCAAGGATGAGGTTCCCAAACAGATTCGGCTGAGGACGACAATGTGGATGTAGATCAGAAGCACTAGTCTCCCTTACCTCAGCATACGACATCCTACTGCTAGGGTATAAGGAACCAATGTTGTTTTTTTGTACGGATGAAGGAGGGGAGGAAGAAGGCTGATGCGGTGGCGGAAGGAGCGTGTATATATGCATAAGAGTTGAGGAAAACAAGGTTACGCTACATGGGTTAGCCTGCTAAAAACCCTTCATGTCAGCCCAAATTGCCTCGGCAGGAATATGTAATTTTTCTTCCTAGTCCTAGATCGCACCAACAAGAACAAGTAATAATAATGAACTTAATATATAATTCAGAACATGTGTTGACACCGTTTTTTGCATCATTAGACATTAAATAGATTGTCACTCATTAAATTTTAAAAAATATAGAATATAAAAATATAAAAAATCAAACTCTGTCGTGTTCTTCTCTACACATATAACTAACACGGTGGTATGTCATATCCTTGTTCCACTACATAGAAGTCTGCCCATGCAAATGATTCACAATTTCACATCTGCAGGCAAATGGTAGAGTGGCGGACATGAGGCTGTTGAACTTCTCGATAGCCACTCTCAAGGTTGTGGTGTCCAAGGGCCTATGATGCACCCCACCATCATGTACGAGCCCTCGAAGTTGCGGACTTATGGAGATGCTGGACATGGGCTGGCAGCACCCTCCGCTTGGCATGAGTCCAGTTTAGTGTAGTCTTGAGGACCCTTAGTTTAACATATCAAGACTCTATTTGGATCAATCCATATATTTTTCTAATGGTCTTCTTCATCTCTCTCCCTTTCCTTTCAATTCTTCTTTGTTTGGTCCTAATATACAAGTATGAAGATGACCGTGGGAAGGGAAACTTATTTCTACAATTGAAGTTACTGATGTTACTGACATTATGACCTACAAAGGAAACACATGTCCTTACAAAAACTCAAGGAAAAACATTGGATTTAGGACCATTTTAACATATTGTATGGTTCAACAACCTACATAAGATTTCACTAGCTTATATAGTCAAAATGACGGTCAGTGTCCACACAAACGAGTATATTTAAGTTCTTACCTAGGAAATGAAATAATTCTTGAATGATGTTGAACTAATAACAATGTGTTGTACCAATTTGTAGAAACTTTTCTTATATATAATAATAACAATGCATTATTTGGAAGTTTCAGCACTCGAATAAGATACAATTTGGACATTAGTACATGAGCACCAGGATAAATTGTAATCGGTTGTAATAAGAGGATATTCAAATTCAAGAAAACTAGATGGTACCTCATCACCAAGGGCTTCAATCAACCCAACGCCATCGACTACCATGAAAGCTTCAGTCCAACAGTAAAGTTAGCCACTGTATCGAATATGGTTTATCCAAGGCATGGTTGTGGCCACAATGTGTTTAGTTGTTCCTAGAGAGATTGCGTTTGTGCCACAACCGCCTAGCTTTGCATATTCTTGTTGCCTATCTTTGCATATCCGTTTCACCTGCCTAGCTTCAAAAGGTGTTTTATAACCTCAAGCAATGCTCGTTTGTATTCAATGGTCGTCCTGTCCAGCTAATGCGAATGTGTCACTGTTGATTTACTCGATTTGATAATCATTTCACAGTCTAATTTCCTTTTTTCCCTTTTCACATGCACAGTCAATGCCACAGTACATGCAGTTGGGCCACTACCAGAAAACTCAACTTTGCACCGGTTGGGAAAGCCCTTTAGCACCGGGTATCCCAATCGGTGCTAAACATCCGAGGCTAAAGGAGTGCCCTTTAGCACCGGGTCAAATATCCAGTGCTAAAGGCATTTTTTTAGCACCGGGTCCAAATACGACCCGGTGCTAAAGAATTTTGCGCGGCAAAAAAATTACTCCTCATCCATTTCTCTCTCCCCCCTCCCTCTCCTGTTCTTCTTCAAGAACCAGAATAACAAGAATGTTCTTCTTCAAGAACTAGAAAAACAAGAAGAACAAGAAAATTCATAACACATGTATTTATTTCTTACATATGCATAGTTTAAAACTTAACATTAATCTACCAATCACACACCTCGCACCTCACATACGAAACAAAAGAAGAAAAGCAAAAAAAATCTGCACTCGACCTCACATTACAGATCACACACCTCAGATATGAAACAAAAGAAGAAGAAACAAAAAAAAGAAAAGAAAAAAATCTGCCTACCACGAACAGAACGCCCAACCTGCCAACTCCTGCGGCCGCCTGCAGGCCTGCCTGAGTGCCAGCCCACGCGAGCGCGCCGCCGCCTGCAGGCTGCCTCGATCCGGCGGCCTGTAGGCCTCTACCTGAGCGCCAGCCAGCGCGACAGCTCCGCCTGCATGCCCAGCCGCGCGAGCGCCCTGCCCGCCCGCCGCCGGTCAGCCTGCTCTCCTCCACCTCTGGCCTGGAGAAGAGAAGGAAGAAACGAAGTGTAAGACGAGAATAAAAAGATAAGGTTGGAGAAGAGATTGGAAGAGAGAAGGGAATAAAAGAGATGGTCGTGCGGAGCTCGTTAGCTCCAGTTGTAGTCTTCAACCGGTGCTAAATGAGCTTGGGCAAATTAGCACCGGTTGGTGGCTGCACTCGGTGCTAATAGGGGACCTTTAGCACCGGATTTTGTTACGACCCGGTGCTAATGAGCTCCTCCCTGCTGCCCCTCCGCGTTGCCCCGCTCCTAGCCATTGAACCCGGTGCTAATGCACTCTTTAGCACCGGGTCCAAAAATGGCCGAGTCTTAGAGGGGGGCGGATGTCGAGTTTTCTGGTAGTGGGCCTTACTGGCGCTGCAAACAACTCTACAAAAACATTGGCAGATAAATTGAACAAAAGCAGAAAATCCAGGCCAGGGCGCAGGAGGGTGGGGGTTACATTCCCTGGAAATGATAGTCACCTTTGTTGATAAATTTGAGGTTTAGAATGTGGATTCCCTGTTTCTCGAATTCGGTGTGGACCTAGCTTTGTATAAGGATGAGTTCATGTCGTCACCTACTCCCAGAAGGGGCATAATTCAAATTTGATGCAGTTGGTAAAAGCTAGCTTGATCAATCAGAAATGGAACACGAAGTGACCTCATGAATGCCCAAATGAGACTTCAATACATTTATAGAACTTAGTTGTCCACAAATCAGATAATTTGAGAACTCAAGTCCAACCTAATAGGCCACTCATGATTGCACTATAAAACCGAGAAGGATTTAACAAATCCAACACAAAATGGATAGGAATCGTTCCATGGACAACAAAATATTTAGTTCTGCCGCCCCAAAATAATAGATTGTGCACACATATAACGTTTCAAATTCATCTTCATGATAAATTCATTTAATCATTTTTTGGGGCACTTCACATATAATGTTTAGAATTAATCTTCATTATAAATTTCTTCAATTGTCTTTGTGGGGCACTTGCTTGATGTGGTCGGAAATGGGTGCCTCCCCAGGTGCCTTGTTTTCATCCTTGTTTGCCTCAGCTGCCTTGAAGGCCATCAGCTCATGTTTCCACCACCGGCGCTGTCTTCTGTTGGTTATTGGCGGCAGATCTGTGGCAGCTTTGGCAAATGGTTTGAAATCTTCTGTTGTCTTGTCCCTCATGCTCTCCGCATAACCCCTGATGGAGAAACTGTTGGCCATAGCGGAACCGCTGATCCCTGTATTCAACGAATAGGGTTAGACACATTGAACAGTTGGTCAATTTTGATAAACGTAGCCAGCTCCTGTACATGTAGTGGTTAA
Organism: Echinochloa crus-galli; assembly: GCA_900205405.1. NCBI lineage: Eukaryota > Viridiplantae > Streptophyta > Magnoliopsida > Poales > Poaceae > Echinochloa > Echinochloa crus-galli. Next base: position 563,282 of record OAMR01000592.1, on the reverse strand, counting down.
CAGAAAAGGTAGAACCTAATTATAGTGCAGGGCATCATAACAATTTTGTGCAATTAATTTATATAACGAAATGGGAAAAGCATAGTGTACACATGGCCTCATAAAGAATTGGCAACTGACCATCATATCACAGAGCCAACAAACAAAAAGAACTCAATCTACACATGGGTAAACCAATACATGATACCATTCAATGCATACCAAAGCATATTTAGACTAACAGAAGGGTGGGGACAAGGGATCACTGAGGGTTTTCCCGGCGGAGCGGAAATAGATGATGTCTCATATGCTATTGGCTGTATCCAAGCATAAAGATTTTCGTAACAATAATTGCAGTTTCTTCCTTTCTCGAAATATAAAATTTTTAGCTATGCAGTGTGATAAAATGAAATATGATCCACTACAGATTTTAAATACAACAAAGTTACACGGTTATAAATTTGAAGTTAATGTACATAACAGCACTAATCATTTTAATAACTGGCTGGCATACAACTAAGCCAACAAAACAAAAAATTACTTGCCTATGAGTATGTAAACTAGCATGCTTTTCGACACATCTCCATGGCATTGCATTACAAAGGCAGTACTTGAATAACAGAGAAAAAAAAGAAATCATAGCAGGCAGTACTACAATTCATGTGGCTTCTTCAGTAGGATATGAGGCAAAAATGGCACAAATTAGAAGCATATAGTCAATGGAAAAGTCCCAGTAACATCGTATATTGTGTGATTACATAGTGAGAAAAGCAAAACCACACCATGGCATTGCATTACAAAGGCAGTACTTGAATAACAGAGAAAAAAAATAGCAGATTGAGCCTGTGTAGAATAACAGAAAATTAAGAAAAACTTACGTCAAGTAGTTGATGAAGTTTCTCTGGTAGAATGTCCAACAAAATGGTACCAGGCAGTATCTTTATAATTGGATAATACCTGTTAATAGCATGTCATGAAGTAATTTGGTGAGACAAGCAACAAAAGAATTAGGACTTTGTTGCTTTACTAGCTAATTATGCTACAATAAAAGAAAAAGGATGAACTAATGAACTACAATTCATATGGCTTCTTCAGTAGGATCTGAGGCAAAACTGGCACAAATTAGAAGCATATAATCAATGGAAAAGTCCCACTAACATCCTATATATTGTGTGATTACTTAGTGAGAAAATGCAAAACCACACAAAAGAAAAACCATACAGGTACTTAATAATTAATATACGATGTTGCTTCTATAGTTGGACACTTGGACCATACGAAAGTTGACTTGTGCCATAAGAGCCTCTAGGCTGAACTGCGTTTGGTGCACATAAATGCATTTCGAAGAGCCGCCAAGCAGAACAAGTTCAGCAGCCAGGGATGTCTCGCGCCTTACGGCCTGAACGTTCGAGCTTTGCTGTGGCGAAGCACAGGCAATACGCAAGGTCAAAAATGGGAGGGCGGACGGGAGCAGCATACGGGGCATGGGTGCGCTAGGGATTGAGATGGAGTGAGTGGCGCTGGCTACTGCTGTGGTCACTTTCAGCTTCCCGGCTTCCCTCGATCAGAAATACAATACAGAAACAAAAAACACATAGATGGGGTTTTACCGGTGGCACCACTACCGAGCTCCTCGATCGATCTTGCTTGGAGTCTGGACTTCGTGGAGTCTCGCCAGACAGCAGCGCTCTCGGTACTTTCTGCTCTGGCGTGCGATGCGGCCGGCCGGGCGCAGCAAGACGAGCTCGGCACCGGCGGTGGGGCGGAGGCCTGGCGGCTTGGCGTAGATCTCGGGGACCTCTGTGGTGGAGATGGGAAATGACGAGAGCACGAGAGGGCGAGGCGTTTCCTTTTGTATTTGTGCGTCCAGGTAAGAGAGGCGACGACGTACGCTCCGGCCAGCTCGTCGTTGGTGCCGTTGGATGCTCATTGCTGGATGGCATTTAAAATTTTACAGCACGTCACAAATAAATTCCAAGCTCGATCAACTTCAATTCGTTCTGAGATATCTCCAATCTGGCAACAGGCTGTCCCAGACATTTGCAACAATCTGTGCTATGGACGAATTTAGCTTCTGTACTTCCGTAGAAATCATAAACAACGTCTTCTTTGGTTCTCAATCGCTATGCGAAATTTCTACGATGTGCTTTACTTGTAGCGTTTGTTCCTGTTCCAGCAGCAATTATAAATATTGTTTTAAGCAAGGGGTGAAGCAGGTAGGATAAAAAAAACGAATGGCAAATTTTCCTCCTGTACATCCAACTTTCTTCGAATTGGCCAAAACACACCGCAAACGACGAACTTGGCCCAGTACCATTACAAAACCGTGATTGTTAGCTGCAACACACCGCGACGATTATAATATCAATTTCTTTGATTTGATGAGAGCGAAGAGGCAGGAAAAGACCATTTTGCCCTCGAGTGAAATGGGCCCCGCGTGTCAGCTCTATCTTCTCCCTCTTGCTGCTGTTCAACCCCCACATGAACACAGCAGGCTGGCGGGCCACCGTGCGGGCGTGCCACGCGAATGTCGTTTCTCTGAACTGGGATATTTACAATGACACTTGGTAGAGGCGGCCCTCGGGGGAGAAGATGGTGATGTGGCGGTCGTAACCCGAGCCCGTGCCGCGGCTCATATCGCCGGCCGCCGGAAGATCTCGCCGGAGTTGGGCGTAGTCCGCGAGGGCGACGTGTTACTTTTCGGGATATTTAATTTTTTTTTGCAAATTTTGCTGACATCAAAACACACCGCGACGATGAAATTGACACGGTACCATTACACAATTATGATTATTTATTGTAGGACATTTCTTTGATTTGAATAGAGAGAAAGGGCAGGTAAAGTCTCTTTTGCCCTCGAGTGAAGCGAGGCCCACGTACCAGCTCTATTTTCTTCGTCTTACTTCTGCTCAATGTACTCATCCCCATATAACACAGAGCGAGCTGGTGGGCCACCGTGCGGGCGGGCCACGCGGCAGCGCTGCGCAACGTCGGCGCTGTGCTCGGGGCCGTCGTCGCCGCGCTCTCCGACTACGCCGCAGGGGAGGCCGACCGACACGACGCCGCGATAGTGCCGCGCTCCGCGTCCGCCGCCGCTGCGCTCGGGGCCGCCGCGATAGTGCCGTGCTCCGCGTCCACCGCCGCTGAACGTCCGGACGGGTGCCACCACACGGGCCTCTGCCGGTTGTTTGAGCTCCACAGGCCATGCGCCGCTGCGCACGGGCCTCAGCCGGCCGTGCGCGCAGGCGACGGCGACGTCAACAAAATAACGGCCTGTTGCCGGTCATACGAGGAATCCAGGAGAGGGGCTTTAGGGGAACGTTGTCGATTCTTGTATGGAATGAAGCTATCATTCGCTGCATCCAAGAATCGAAGCAATTTATCCCCCGAGAACTCCGATGTTGACCAGGGAGAGGCCGACCAAGAGAAGAGCAAACGTGCCGAAGCGGAGGAGCACCGGGCCGCCTGCCTCATCAGGGACCGCCGCCGTCATAGCACATGAATGAAATCATCACGAGCCCGACGGCGGCCAGGTTGTGGCGCGGCAACGCTGCCAGCACTCGGGCACCGGCGAAGAAGTCCTCGAGGGCCATGCATGCTCTGATGTCTGGTGCAATGGCGAGAGGGAAGAAGTGTGTGTTTACTGCGGGATTTGGTTGGCATCTGGGTCAATGGGTACTTCTGGTGTGGATGGGGGAGGACAAGGAGTGCGGTCCTCCACAGGCCGTGCGGGTGCAGGTCGCCGGCGGCCATGCACCGCAGCATGTGGGTCTACGCGGTGAGGATGGGGATGGAGCGGTGGAGGATGCGAGCTGTCTACCGATGGCGAGCTTGTCGTGATTGACGACGGCCAGCGGTGCCTCCCGGTGGCGATGTTGGTGTAGGACAAGACAGCATGTTTGGACCCACACGAGTTCTGGCCGGAGAGGTTCCGCTCATCCATGGGAAGAAGATAGAGCTGACACGTGAGCCCTAATAATTCACTCGAGGGCAAAATGGTCTTTTCCTGCCTCTTCTCTCTCATCAAATCAGAGAAATTGATATTATAATCGTTGCGGTGTGTTGCAGCAAATAATCACGATTTTGTAATGGTACTGAGCCAATGAATTCGAAGGAAGTTGGATGTCCATGAGCAAATTTTGCCAAAATGAATTATAGCTTGTAGACCGAGGCGAGTGCATATATATTCACAAGAAATAATGTTTTTTGACTGACTCAATGTAGAACAGTTTTATGTATTGGGGGGTGACATATTAGCTCCAAATTTTGGCTGAGTTCCATCAAAATGAAAATCAAGAGCTATTGATCCTGGCGTATGGTATAATGGAGGTGGTGGCACTAGATTCCTTCCGCACCTCCAATCCTAGGTGGCAAATAAGTTGATTTTCTTCGTAGGTTGTTGAGGGTAGTTCGTTATCCTTAGGAATTAATTCTTTATGAGCTTTAGTAACACCCTGAATCCCTTGTCAGATATATCATTTCTTATCTTCCATTGCAGCAAGTCAAGTGTGCTGTCAAGTTTCTTGAATCCACTTTCGCAACCCGGGTACAACAATTTCTTATGGTCCTCTAACATGCGTTGGAACTTCATCCTCTCCTTTTCACTGAGGGCGGCCTCCTGTCCATCGTGGATAGCCTTACCAAGATCATCGACAAGTCAACTGGCAGCATCATTATTATCACCTACATCTTCTTCTGCCTCATCCATTTGAGAATCATAACCAAAGGCACCATGAAATATATAGTTGTTGTCATCCTCTTCTTCTTCGTCTTCCATATAAAATCCCTTTTCTCCATGCTATGCCCAAACAATTCTACAAAACCATTCGCAAGAATATGGCCATGTAGGGTATTTTTAGAATGGTAATTCTTGTTGTTTTCACTTTGGCGGCACAGGCAACACATAAAAGCCTTCTCATTCTTATTTGCCTCGGCCACATCTAGAAAATAATGCAGGCCATCAATGAACTCCTCAAGCGTCCGTCGGCATTGTACATCCATTGTCAGTCCTTCATCTACAAAAAAATGTAATAAATATTACTACCTCCAGATCGTTTTATTTGACGCTGTCTGGCTCAAAGTTAAGCTAGCCGGCGACAAGTATTATGATACGGAGGTAGTATTAGTTAAGCAAGTAAAATAAGCAACTATCTATATTACCATTCTAAGCAACTAGCTATTATGATAATTATATAAAAACTAAAGCATAACTAAAGCATTACTACATCCATTTAACTAAGCAAGAAAAATAAATATTATTTCTCAGTTATATATATATAAATTTCTCTCATTTCACAATATTATATATATATATCATTTTCTATTACTAGTTATATAATTTAAAAAACTAATTACTCTAGTTCACTTATCTCTCAATTATCTTAAATCATACATGAATGCAACTAACAACAAATTATATCTCTAATAAATAATGTACAAATTTTGCCTTTTCTTCTATAATATTGGATCTCTCTATTTCTAAAGCAAAAAAATCACAATACAAACTATGAATCGTAGGAGGATAAGATCTCCACAAATCATGAAAAAATTGGCATGAACTCTCTCCCCCAAGCTCGGCGTCGCCATGAACACAGTAGACTAGGTGTTCATGTGTGTGTGGCTCGGCCGAGCTTGGGAAGGGAGGTGACATTTTGATTTGGGAGGGGTCTTTAGTTCTGGTTGAATATTCAAACAGGTTCAAAAGTAGTCACTTTAGTCCCAGTTGTAGCCCTCGAATGGCATTATTCCCTGATTACTGATTACTTCATTCCATCCACATTAGTCCCGTGTGTAATTGAGCATTAGTCCCGGTTGTAGTGACTACGTGTGTGTGTGTGGGGGGGGGGGGGGGGGGCTTTAGTACGTCCCAGTTGGAACCACCAACCGGGAATTAAAGTTAAGTCACCATTTAGTTTCGGCTGGAGGATCAACCTGGGACTAAAGGGTCTCATGCATTAGTCAGGGTGGTGGTTCCAACTGGGACTTAAATCATCCTTTTAGCCCCGGTTAGGGGCTAAACCGAGACTAAACGGTTTTTAGTCCCGGCCGGGAATTAAAGTTAAGTCACCCTTTAGTTTCGGCTGGAGGATCAACCTGGGACTAAAGGGTCTCATGCATTAGTCCGGGTGGTGGTTCCAACTGGGACTTAAATCATCCTTTTAGCCCCAGTTAGAGGCCAAACCAAGACTAAAGGGTTTTTAGTCCCGGTTGGAGTCACCAACTCGGAGTAAAAGGTCATCCATGGATTGCTACAAATTAAAGGAGGAGAACACCTCATTTAATGTCACATATGCTGTGTAGGTGGTTTGGTTACGAGGCTATTCACGAGGCAAGGCAATAAGTTGTGGGTTGGAAATGCACGGACCACAATATTGTTTGAACTCTGCAGGCTTTTAATTAGTCCTGAGGGGAACTAGGACTAAAACCCATTTCTGTGTAAAACTGAAGGTATAATTGCTGCAAACAGGTCTCTATGGATACATATATTGTTATGAAGCAAGTCTGTGAGTACATATAATGTTTTCAAGGAGTTTACCATAAGGAAACTAACATAAACTAGCTTCATATATAAGTGCAACAATTTTCACACAACAAAAGCATGATCATATAGATTAATTTGGATTGCGGTACATATCTAGCTCGATGGTCCTACTCCTAACAAGGGGCTCCTTGCACAAGCTGGTTAAGGGCTGTAACTTTAAAACCCGAAACACTGTTTCATCAATCTGCGAACTCTGTCTCAACTGATTCAACATTTCTTAGGGAACACATGTATGGAGGACTTGCTCCCCTGACCTCACCGAGGTCTCCCCTCACCAAACATATGCTTCAACATTTTCTTGATATTGATTCAACAATCAGTTAAGCCCAAATCAACATTTTTGATAGGCTAATAAAACATTTTATGTAGATCAGATACGTTGGGAATCATATGTTTTATTGTTCTGATTTACTGAAAGATTTGCTGTTCTAGGTTCTATGATGGGCGGTGTTTGGATTTCTACAGCACAATAATTGTTAGAGTCACGAAACATGCAAAAAAGGGGGAAAATCTAGCCAACGAGTCTGATCAGGATATTGTCACGTGTGAACTGAAGGGGAAGGAGGTTCTGTGCATCAGGAAAATGCGCAGATATAACAGCCTGAAAACTGAGAGCAATGGCAGAAAAAACATGTTTCAAGTAACAGGTAGTTGAGAGTTCAAGTTGTACAGCATAAGAACATGCGTTAGGAAAACTTCAAGCTCTAGAACGTGACAACGTAACTCCTGTCAGCCAGATCACCACACTGCATCGACAGAAACTCACACTGACACGGTATATTATTAAGCTTCCCACAAGGCTGGAAATAACAATAGCCAACATCTTAGCTACTGCATGAATCTGATGACTCATCAGCAGTAGCAATCAGGACCCACCGCTATGTAAATAAATTAGCTATTGATCACCTAGAATCTTGTTACAAAGAAGAGAGTTAACCGTACACATGCGCTCTCAAATGAACACTAAATGAAGCAAATCGTTATCTCAATTTAATTTTCTTGGTGAAACCTTTTTGTGATGCTATATGTATGTTCTTTGGTTAGTAGTTACGTTTACAAGTATTTCGTGTACATTTAAATGAACCAACTTAAGTGTCAAATATGTTCATGTCAACTTATTAACAAGTTCATATGTGTCATCTATGTTTTAAGTGAATAAGATAATTCAAATATCATAATGTTTAAGTGAAGTTAAGACCTTAAGTGTTATATAAGAAATAAACTTTAGGAAATGTCAATTCTTAAATATTTATGAAAAACAAATATACCATATAATTATTAACAAATATTTTGGCTGTTAACTGCCAAGGAAATGCACTGTTTCCTTGGCAGCCCAATGAAACAGCCAAGGAAACACTCGATTTACTCGGCGGTCCAACAAATTCGCCAAGGTAATGCATAATTTTCTTGGCAGTCCGACAAATTTGCCAAGGTAATACACAATTTTCTTGGCCTTTCTTATCATTCGCCAAGGTAATGCATAGTTTTCTTGGCAGCCTGATGAATTTGCCAGGGTAATAGATAATTTTCTTGGCGTTTCTAATCATCTGCCAAGGTATATATATTTACTTGGCTGTTTACTAATACTGCCAAAGGAATATGAGTTTTCTTGGCAGTTGAATTTTGGCCGCCAAGTAAATTCCTAGCCGCCAAGGCAAACCCAATTTGGTGTAGTGTACATGAATCTGATGACTCATCAGCAGTAGCAATCAGGACCCACCGCTATGTTACATCTCATATATAAACTTAACAAACTGCGCAGGCAGAAAATCATACAAGAAATGGACGAAATTCAAAACCAAAAACAGGATGCATATTAACTGACAAATATGATCAAATTATAAAATAGATGACTGAATTGTCCATACGTCAGCACCTTATAGATGCATAAAGGTAGCAAATGACCCAAGTCCTATGCAGTTCAACTCCGATGATACCAAGCAATAACCTAATATTGGAGCAGAGCATAAGTTAAAACGAGATCTCAAGCTAGACACGTCTCTTACGCATCATCGGTTTGAGCTCAGCCAAGGTGCTGCGAAACCTTTTTTTGCAATCATTGCGAGCTTTCTTGATCCTGCTGCCCACCTCTTCCAGTCTCTTGAATTCTGAATCGTTAACCTCTCGCACCTTCTCAATCTTCTGTCCCTTCAGGCGAAGGTAACCAAGTTTCTGCTCATGCTCAGCTACAGCTTCATCATTTTCAGCTTGCATTGTATCAAGTTGGGACTTTGAGTTTCTATTTACCTTCTTCTGTGCCTCAACAGCCTCTTCTTCTTCCTCAAGTTTTGTATATTCAGATTTTACCTCAGACAATCTATTCTGGAGGCTTTGTGTAAACTCAACATTAGCCCTTACTTCCGAGAGTATGTTGTTCTTCTCTTCAAATGATGCCTCGCTGTCGTCTATGTGTGATGTCATCATACTTTGGACTAAGCTGTCAAAGGACGGCATCTGATCTAAAGTCGTTTCTTCCTGCTGGACAATGGTTGCATCCAATGTGCTATGTGGACCACACAGTTCTTTGAATCCTGTCTTCTTTCGCGCTGCAGATAGATCGAAGAGCAAGCATTAGTTGTAGTGCACCAGCAAGTAGATGCATCAAATGTTAGATAGAGGAAGTACTTACATCTATGAGTAACAATCTTCCCAGTTGAACCATGATTAATCTTTCCTGACACCTTCACATAGATTCACAAACGGAATGCAGCAGACACATGAATAAGAATGCAGAAAAGAAAATATTCAAACCAGCTGTCACAAGATTTGCAATGTTACTTTAACTAAAAAAGCATAATAAAGGGGACTCACATTATCAGAGGAATGTTGATTGACCGGATTTTCAGGAACAAATGTGTTCATAGCTGTTGAATATCGCGTGGAACAACAAAAAAGCATACTCATTAGCACAGAAGGAATACACAATATCATGTGTGAATCAAATATTGCTGACAGAAATCCTGTCACTAGAAATTCTTTTGAATACTATGCATATATTTTCACCATGGTTACGCAGTCCATACCATTATTCTCATGAGAAGCTGGTTCCAAACCCAAAGGTACCAGTGCTGAAACTTGGTGATGTGATACTTCATCAAAATTCAAGTTGTCCTCATCATTTGTCCTCTTACGCTGTATATGAAATGAAATAATAGTCTGAGAAGCTGATGAACGATGATAATAAGTTCGTATTATTAATAAAAAGCAGATGCATTATTCACACTTGAAATGAAACAACCCACAGATTATCCTGAACAAATTATGGAATGCAAATACACTGCATTATATTTATATATAAAGTCACCTCCATATTTTTAAATTTGTCACTACAACACAAATATATAATGCTTCAGAAAGATCAGGAAGCAAACAACAGGGACACTGCTGTATGTGTTGTCTGGTAACAGATTCATGCCAAAATAAATACAACCTATATACTACTTTATAGTAAAATACTAGACTGTACCTCTATGTAAGAGATGTAAAAGATTTCCTCTAATTAACATCAGAATGGAAACCCTATACATGATGATAGCAAATACAAGAATCCTCACAAAATATCTAATCTACCAAACAAGATGATAAATGATCTATATACATGGCCTGAAACGTACAACAGCAACACGTGAAATCAAATCAGGAATACCTGACAGCTCTGTGCAAGAGATGTAAAAGAGATTTCCTAACATCAGAATGTAAGAAGAATACAACCTTCATGAGTCAGAATGTAAAACCTAGACATGATGACTGCAAATACAAGAATCATCATCAAATATCCAATAATCTACCAAACAAGATAACAAATCATCCATATGCTTCAGAAAGATCATGAAGCAAACGACAGGGACACTGTGTTGTCCAGAAAAAGATACATGCCAAACTAAAAGAAAACTTATACTACTCTATAAAATACTAGACCCCACCTCGCTCGATCTCTGCAAGAGATGTAAACGATTTCCTAACATCAGAATGTAAGAAGAATCCTACATCTCATGTCAGAATATAAACCCTAGACATGATGATTTGAAAATACAAGAATCATCATCAAATATCCAATAATCTACCAAACAAGATAACTAATCATCCATATACATGGTCCCAAAAAACAGCAGCGTGAAAGCAAGTCACCAACGAAACTGATTTCTTTTTCGGCATTATACCTGACAGCTCGGCGGCGGCCTCAGGTCCTTGAGCTCCATGGTCTCAGGCTGCTGGGTGGTCCTCCTCTTCTTGCTCCCGACCATCACCAGGTACTTGCCGGGGTTGCCCTCATCAGCACGGCGCACCACCTCTCCCTTGGACCACGCCCCCTGGCAGAAGGCCTCCACGGCGGCGCGGGGCTGCAGCTCGGTCTCCGGCGGGAAATGCTCGGCGGCGGCGGCGGCCGGCCGGATCTTGTCGAGACTCACCCGGAGCTTCTTCCCAGGCACCTTCTCGCCGTCGAGAACCACGCCGTAGTTCTGCCCGTCGACGACCTCGGACACCGTCGCCGGGAACCAAGAGTCCCCCAGACCATTCATTCTCCTCCTCATCTTAACCTCGACCCTCTCTCCGACCATGAAGGGCCGCTGCTCGCGCGGGGATTGCGGTGGCTGCGCCGCCATCGCCATTTCAGGGTTCGCCCTAGCCGTGCGTGTCGGCGGCGGCGGCGGCCCCGTCTGCTTGCGACAGTGGAAAGACTAGCGGCAGTGTGTTCCTTAGGGTTTACCCAGTAGAAAAAGACTGTCTGCACTTTGCCCAGTGGGCCTTGGGCTGCTCGAAAGTCGAAACATGTTCCCTCCGGTCTTGGGAGAGTTTTTTTCGTTTTTTTTTGACCCAAAAATTGACCAGGAATTTTTGTATTGACCCAGAATTCTAAGGCAGTAAATTCTTTTCGGTTCTTCGAGACTTGGAATTTTTTATTTGCACAGTAAAGCACCCGGCTCCTAAAAAATAATCGTAGGTTGGTCTCGTCATCAACTAACTAATAGCAAAACATTGACAACAAGTTGCAAAATATCCAGAAAAGAAAATCAATCTTAAACTCATGATGAGGGAAAATAGAAGGCAGAAGGCATACTCATTAGTTGGTCTCCTCAACTACGTACCAATTTTGTCTTGAAACCTGAAATTATTCTGAGCGTAGCTTTTGGTTGCGTGACCAGGCAGTTCCCCCTCTCGGTCTAGATTTGATAGTCACCACAATTTAGTGTTTAACAATCAATTTTTTGGATAATTCAAGTTAGCTTTTAAAGGTATTATATTATTAAATTCGTTTTAATGGTATTTTCAAACATATTTTCCATGTTTTGAATTTGGTTAGTACTATTAATTTATGGTCAAAATATTGTGTCGGTGTGATGTTGTTGCGGTCTCAAATGATAAATGCTAGAAAACTGAAGGTAGTACATGTTGGGTGCCTTGAATGGTCCAGGTAAAGTGATTGCAAATTTGCATATATCTTGATCGAGTATATAATACATCTGACATGTCAGACCATTATCGATGCCCGGTCGGTTTGATTGTGAACCTACACATGACTTGATAGCATCACCTGACCTAGCTCCTCCCGACCAGCTCAGCTGTAGCAGCTACTGTTTGCTGCTCACTGTAGGCCTGTAGCTAGGGCCGGGGGGCCGGGGGTGATGGGGCAACAAGAGCCCGAAAGTCTTTTCCCAACCACCAGTGCGGCAGTGCCTGCATACTACTATATATATACCTCGGATCTGTTCCTGTTCTGCTGCTGAACATGATATGCATACAGTGCTTTGGGTGCTGAGCTAATCAAGCCCATTAAGTAAGGCTCAGCCTGAAAATGGGCCGGAACCCAATCTGAAATCAACCTGTATCCATAGAGAGAGACGTGCCTCTCCACACCAGTCCAACTCACAATAAAAATTACAAAACCCAGACCAACCCAAACCGCCCCCTCCAGGACAATCCAACTCAATCCATGCTACTAGCGTCAAACCATTTTCAATCCATGGGTACCACTGTTTGCGATCCATGGGTTCCCCACACAGGCAGCACACGGATATTGCACTATACAATACAAGTGTATAAATAATACACTATAGCAGTCAACATCTTAAACAATTACATTACAAGTGCATAAATAATACACTATAGCAGTCAACATCTTATACAAGTGTATAAATAATACACGGATATTGCATTACAGAAACATAATAATATGCCAACATCTTAAACAATTGCTTCAGATCATCAAAGGGCTATTAAACTAGTGACTGTGAAGATGGATTTGCTCCAGTGTTCATGATGCTCCTGACCCTTGTTATCAGACCACTCCAAAACTTCTCACATGGTTACTTGTCGATCAGGTTCCTTTTCTACCTCCTGATACATGAACCAACATTAGGAATCAACATTAGGAATCGGCTGTTTACAAGCTTTTTTAATTTATGGCCTGTTTGCAAGCTAACTTGTAAATAATTAGGGAGAGTACCACTTATCACAGTACTGGAAGCATGCACCCATATGCAGATATGCTGATGCTAACCTTAGAAGTTCAAGACAACATGGCTCAAGTAAATTGAGATGATCAAGGCCAATGAACTTATGGTACAAGGTCGGTGAGATATGGCACTGAAAGCTCCTAGATAGCAACATAGTTTGAGGGATCATCTTGAAATTAAATAGCCCTGTGGCTCGTCAGTTCCATGTGTATTAGCCATAATAATTCCACCAGATTGAAGTATACACAAAATATCTATTCATGCACCTAGATCGAGAACAAACAACAAATATCTTGGCCAAGAAATGTAGGTTTCACTAACAGCAAGTCTGCAACCAGAGCAGGCCTTTTCACTAACCAGCAGTAGATAGCTCTTACATACCATTGCAGTGCAAGATTTTCATAGGAATGCAGGACCTTGACTGTCATCTTGACCGGGATCTTGACCTGCAAATGGAAGTAGTAAATATGCAGCCACTATGCAGGGAACAAAAATGGAAATACAGCAGCTTTCAATCAAGATCTCAGCAAGAGATAAACAGGAACACTCTGCAACCTGTGTCGGGTTGTACCTGATGGAATGACCTTCACAAGAATGTAGGAACTTGAGTGAGATCCTCGCGTGGAACTGAAACGGTTATTCCTGATGGGGTGACAAATGTGACCATGTCGCTTTCAGTAGGTTGATCTTCACTAATTTCTTGACCTGCAATGCAAATGATAATATTATGAGTAATTTCAAATGACAATGACATCAAAAAAATAGAATAAGGGGATAAGGGTATATCTTCATTGCTTACACCTTTTTCCTTGAATAACCAGTCTTTGGCACAGACAAGGGCTTCTAACATCTCTGGAGTTAATGAGCTTCTGGTCTCCCCGAGAATCCTACCTCCAAGACTAAAGGCAGACTCAGACGGAACCGTACTGAGAGGGATGGCAAGAAAATCTCGTGCCATAACTTATTAATCTCGTGCCATATCAGTCAGGCAGCTCTCAAGTGCTTCTTCAATGGCAAAACCTGAGTGTGGATATTTGACCTCTTTGAAACTTATTATCTTCTTATGGATCTTGAAGTCAGGTGTGATGTAGTGAGCGGTAACAGCCATGTACCCTAAGTTTTGTATTGACGTCCACAAATCTGATGTCAAGCACACATGAGAGTCCAGGTTGTCCAGTTCATTCTGAATATCTTGCTTCATTTTAGTGCTTCTTCAGACAATCATTGCGAACAGTTACTCGCCCCGGAGCATCCAGAGATGGTTGCATAGACTGAATCCACGGTTCGAATTATGGATCATCAAACTTGTTAAATGGGATTTCAGCGTGTATGACAAACTCAATCATACGCTCACGACTGACTTGTGGGTCAAACACAAAGTTCTCTATAGGCTTATTCAATGTTGATATAAACCTATTCCTTTCAACTTCGCCGATTGCATGGCAATACTTTTGGATGTGGGTTCTAAGGCTACTTGTTCCAGACTTTGTACTTAATTGAAGTTGACAGTACTTGCATACAGCTTTAAAACCATCATCAGCTTCTACTAAGTTTGACTCAAAATATTCCCACACCTTGGACCTTCTGACACGTGTTGGGGTAGAATCATCTGAGCTTTCCGAAGTGTTTGTAGACATGTTGGTTGACATGCTAGACAACATAATTTCTAGACATGTTGGCACACATAAAGTTCAGTTCAACATGCTTATAAGAGAAATCATTCTAGAAAAAAAGAACTTTGGTGGAGCTAAAGGTAAAGCTATAGACCTATAGCTGACTTATTAGAAATTTCAGTTAACTTTCACTCGACCGCATGCAAAGGCAACATTCAGAGGCAAAGACAGGACACTACCAATATAAGGCTGTCATGTTTGATTATTATCAGGAATAAATATAAGGCTGTCATGTCTGGATATTATCATACTACACTTAGGACACTACCAATATAAGGCCGTCATGTCCAAAAGTCATAAAATGATCTGCACATATCACTACTAGCAGGAAAATAGTTAAGCTTAGGATTAATTATTTCAAGGGCAGCCAAGCTTTGGACATTGTTCGCCAACCTCTAATTCATTGAGCCTTCAGTTCCCAACAGGTTTAATGGATCCAAATTGGATAAGGGAATATGTAATGAACAGCTGTAGAACCCGCTACTGAATTTTGACATAACAGGTACCCCGATTGAAGTTCAGAGTAGCAAATTACAGCCATGTGCAAAGCTGAAGATTATACAACTAAAAAGCTACCCAAAAACTTACCCTCTTAATTAGTGTGTCAATAATCAATCAGGATTCAGTTATGCATATATATCCCATCACCAAGGAAATGACACAAAACAAATTACTAACCCTCTGAATTGCTGTATACATAATCAATCATGATTCAATTGACATATCCCACCACCGACAAAATGAAACTAGACGAATTAATTAGTACTTGAGTCATACGAAATCAAACCCTATTGGACATGGGTTCAAACTCCAACACATCCAGGCAATGACTAAATCAAAGGAACGAACTGAAATTAGCACACGCAGCACCCAACATAGAGAAATTTCAGTCAGCTAAGCTACTCGCAGAAATCAACCGAGGTTCTATAATAAATCACTGTCACAATATTAGGAGGACTGATTTTCTCTAATAAATAGCAACCAGCATGCGCTATAATTCACCACTGTCAAATCAAGTAAAGAATATCTAACAGAAACAAGGAGGCAAGGGTGGGGAGTACCTTCGGCGCCGGTAGTTGTGTTCGCCGAAGGGAAGGCTTCAAGCAGAACTCGTCAAGCCGCCGGCCATGGAGGAGGATGCGGGCCGCAGAAGGTGATGCATGATTGCTGCGGATCTTGGACGGCCATGGAGCAGGACAGTAGGTGGAGGGCGAGGCGAGTGCGGCGGCGTCGGGGGAAGGGAGGCGAGTGCGGGCGTGCAGCGGCGTCGGGGGAAGGGAGGCGACTGTGCGGGGGTGCGGCTGTGCGAGGCGTCGGGTGAACAGAGGCGAGGCGAGTGCGGCGGCGTCGGGGGAAGGAGTGCGGGTGCCACCAGACGTGAGACGTGACCTAACCGAGAGAGCAGCCCACCACACAGCCCACCACGCAATCCATGGGTTGTAACCCACTAGAAACCGTTTAGTAAAACCCAAACTCCACACACACCAAACTGGTAACAAGTAAAGCCCAAACCAAACCAAACTGATAAAAGGTAAAGTCCATTAACAACCAACCTAGATAAGCCCACCACAAAACCCAACCTATTAAACTTGTTACAACCCAAACCACTTGCAGGCTGAAGTAAGGCAGACCTGGTTATTATTAGTAACATGGTCACAATTTCTGCTTGTCATTGTAGCTCCTAGCTTGCATTCTCCTTTGGTTTAGAAAAGTCACTAATTTCCGGTGCAATGGAAGTAGTGACTTCCCATGCTAATTGATGCATTCAAGTCGATTGATGCATGCATGTTCCTCGCAACATCACAATGAAGTTTAGAATTAAAGCAAAATGTTTAGAATTCAAAGATTAAGTGATGTTATATTCTATGTGCACGCGATGAAACATATAAATTAGTTAAATTTATAGAGATATTTCAATCAAATAAGTGTGTCATTTATTTTTGTAAGATACGTGATTTGGCAATGCATCAGGCCGGTACATAAACACAAGTTGAGATTCTGGCATTTATCTCATTTATCTTTAGATGGGAATATTGGTGTTGTATATAGAGAGGTGCAGAACTTCTTCATGTAATTTCATGTTTCAGTGTTTAGTCCATCTGTGCCTTCGTTAGGGATTTTAACAATGATATCATCCCTCGTAGACATTGTGCAGCCAGGTGATGCCATGTTTTATACTTCAATGGCACCACGCGCATGCAACCCGTTGCCCCTGCGATCGCTTGCCACATTGGTATTGTCTTCGTCAGGATTGGAGCTGTTGCTGCCTTCTCCTGTGTGCATCTACACCTTCCCTGCTTGGTCCAGGCTTCTACCAATATTGTAGAAAAATTTGGTGGTGCTCCGTCACCTGAAAGACTGAGTGCCAGTAGTGTGTAGGCTGCATATCAATACTAATTACTAATCTCTTGGCTTCTTTGCAAATTAAAGAATAGCATCATCTATACTTGCCTGAATCACCAGCCTATAAATTATCTTGCTATTTATTCTTAAGGACTGGAGTCTAGTATTTTATTGATTCTACTTCACATAAACCTTGTCACATTCTGTTCAGTTAATGAATTCCAAATTGACTTATCTGATACTATGAAAGATAGCTTTGTACTATGAATACCGCTCACTTTTCCCCCCTATTGCTGGTGCCGATGTAACTGCTCCTAATAACTATGTTTGCATTCTTTTGCTGTTGTTCATGCAATATGATTGTGATGCCGTGATTTCAGGAGCTGTCCAAAAAGATCTGATTCTTTAGCACTTTTCTGGCTAAGACTGCATGTGGCATAATGGCATTGATCTTTTTTCTAATATCATTTTTTACTATGAATACTGAGTATTCCTATAATGATTGTTGGATATTCTGACAGTTCATGTTTCAATTCAAGGGTGCGATGGCTATATGAAGACTCTATGGGCCTGCAAATCTTTCTGTGACTTTCACTTGCAACAAGAAATGGCGAGAGATAGTGGATGCCTTGCATGTCGAGCCTGGGAAGCAACCATGCGAGCGTGTTGATTTGATTGTATGGGTCTTAGATACGAAAGTCGATGAGTTCATAGTAGTTATTATAGAGGGCAAAATGTATGGTCCTCTCTCCTGTGCTTGCAGGTAAAGTTTTCCTTGTGTAGTTCTGCACACTGTTGAGTTCGGAAAGCATGGCCTGCCACATATTCGTTGCTTGTGTGGTTAGCTTTAAGAACTTCGGATTTCAGTATTAGTGCATGCTGCAGGAGTCAAGGACGATGGTGGCTATGTAGATGTAGCTGCTAAGCCTGTAGTTATTTCATTGCTCTACTAGAAACATTTTCTAATGAGGTAGACCATGTTATGGGATCTCTTTAAAGACAAAGACTATTCTCATCCTGTACCTGCCAGCAAGATGGATATCACATTTTCTAATATAGTTTCCTTTCCAGAGTATCCACTCCTGATGGCCTTTTTTTTTTGTGAAAGCACACTCCTGATGTACTTGATTATAGCGGTACTATCCAAGTAGAATTTTCTTTAACTAAGATTCATTTGTTTACTCAGTTTGACGATGATTGGGCAGTTACATTCCTGAGAATTGTTGTATTTGCAGTCGAACCAAGGATGCCTAGGAGCAGGAACTGGAGGAGGATACACTTTTTTGTGTCCATAAATTGCTACACCAGCCGTCTGCACATGTGATTGCTTGCTGCATGACGACTGGCGTTCGGCTTTCCATAGTTTGATACTCTCTTAATCAGCAAACCTCTTTTGGATACCCCATGGCCGTAAGCTGTGTGATATGCTACTGCCTTTCTCTTAGTCTGCCATGAAACTGCTTTAGGACTTCCTATGCTATTTTAATTGGTATTCTAAGCTACTGTTAAAATGTATGTTAGCTATACATTGCATTCCAATTGTAATATGTAATATATGGCTAGACAGAAGGCTAACAGCGATATCACAATGCCGCGCGCCGTTACTAGACTGCTCTATATACTGTTTGAAAAGGTACCGACTCTACCTGCACGAAATGGGCTATGTGCATGAGACATTTGCCTTCAATCTGTCCTCATCAATAAACTATGACCTTGTTTTCATTATTATCAATCGAGAATGCTGGCAGTTCAGTTTGCAGGATCGCCATATGCTAATTAATAGAA
Organism: Echinochloa crus-galli; assembly: GCA_900205405.1. Lineage (NCBI taxonomy): Eukaryota > Viridiplantae > Streptophyta > Magnoliopsida > Poales > Poaceae > Echinochloa > Echinochloa crus-galli. The sequence goes on along the minus strand of OAMR01000592.1, from coordinate 544,506 downwards.
CAGGTATGTGTGATGTAATGGTGTGCTCATCCCTACCCTGACCATGCATCTTCAAATTCAGAGGCCAACAAATAACTTGCAAACTGAAATAAAAAGAGAAAAGTCCATTTTACACCCTCCAACTATCACAAAAGTTCGATTTTCAACCTTGAACTATAAAACCGGATAAAAAAAGGCCATCCAACTGTCAAAACCGTGCAAATTTAGCCCTTAGGGTGGTTTCGAAGGTGGTTTTTCATTTTGTTAAAATTAAAAATATTCAAATTTAAACTAAAAAATTCATAAGTAATTCATTTTAAGTCAAAAAAATAAAAAATTGGTATCAAAAGTTTTCTAAAAATGTAACCTATCTACTCTGACTATATTTGTCAATTAATCGGATCCATTTTTATGTCCATAGTATTGGTTGCTTATAGTTATGCCTATTACTTTTGAATAATTAAGATTCAAATAGAGCAATAATAGATAGGTTACATTTTTAGAAATTTTTTTATACTGGTTTCATATTTTTCTGATTTAAGATGAATTAGTTTTGATTTTTTAGATATAATTGGATTTTTTTAATTTTTTTTACAAAATACAAAACCACTTTCGAAACCACCCTAAGGGCTAAATTTGCGTGGATTTGACAGTTGAATGGCCTTTGTTATCCGGTTTTGTAGTTCAATGTTGAAAATATGACTGTTGTGATAGTTGAAGGTTGTAAAATAGACTTTTTCCAAATAAAAATAGGAACGCAGTGGTGCTGACGGGCATCCCAGGTATGCACCCTCGATAGCACATTCCCGTTGCGGAAGCCTCTATACTTTTGCATACAAGACTCCAATGCAACGGTGGCACCGTTGATACGCCGCTGCAGGGCGCAGACTACGGACGCAACCGGGAACTGTGTCTTCGTACCTGCCGTCTTCGCGGAGGGCGCTGCAACGTCCTCTCAGCCACAACTGTTTCTGATCCCTGCCACTTTCATCCGGTGTCCCTTGCCTTTCCCTTCCTTAGGGGCCAGCTGCTGTTGGCATCGTCTGCAAGCGGTCGCCGGTACTCCACAGCGGATACCCAACGCTGCCAACGCGTGCTCAGATGCACTTGCACTTCGCGCGCGGTCGGGTATGGGCCTGGTGACGAAGAGGGGCACCTGAGGCTTAGGTTTTTTTTTATGAACTGCAAACTTTATTAATTAGCGACAAGAGATTGTCAAGAGGTCCAACAGACCCCAGTGTACAGACTGAAGACCAAAGCGCAAGGCACTGGTACTATGGAGGCAAGAGAGATTCCAGGATTGAGAAGAAGTAATTTCCGAAGACATTGATCTTACTGAAACATCAAGAGAATGAGCCCTTAAATTTTCTTCTCGAGCAATCTTTTGAAGCTGAAAGTTCCTTGTACCACGGCACCTCAAGATTTCTGACAAAATAGGACGCATACGGCAAGGAATCTGCTGAAGAGAGGCTTTGAGAAAGAGTGCAGCTCTGTTTTGAAAAGGCAGCTTTGGAATTGTAGATGAGCAGCCATGTTGAAAGCCCAAAGAAATAGATGTCAATTCTGCTGAGAGCACTGAACCATGCTAGACGCCTGAATGTGAATCATCCTGCAATCCTGAGAACCTGTAGCAGCAAAGGAAACACCCAAACCTGCGCGTCGAGGAAGAAGCACCAGAGGATCTGGGTCAAGAGAAACATCTATGAAATAGCACCAAGAAAAGTGACAATCATCTAGAGAAGGAACAGATGATTGGTCCCTTGAAATAAAGGCTCAACAGCTGAGGCTGACACAGGGGCCTATCCAATGTTGCAGAGCCCAAATCCGGGGCAGCCCTAATATCAGAATGCACCTGCGTCAATAAAAACTGGATAGAGCAAATTTTTCTGTTGAATCTTCTGTCATTTCTCACCTTCCACAGATGCCAAAACATGAAACGCAAATGCTGCAGCAAACCATCTGATAGATCAGTGGAAAGAATGCTATGCAAAGTGATTTGCATCCCATCTTCTTCAACAGGAAGAAACTCTGTTTTCAAAGGAAAAGGACTTGCAAACCAGCACGCTTTAGCAAAAGAGAATTGAAAAAACAGATCAAAATCAGATTCGACCATGCCTAACTCCCTTCTGACAGCCTGAAGAGGGACGACAAGAGCCACACCTTCTGGATCGGCAATCTTCAAAAGAAGGTTGTACCGGGAGTCCACCTGTCCATCCGGCAGATTCGGTACCGTGACTGTAAGCAATACACAATACAGGGAAAATAATGGATTGATTGATAGGAGTACAAAGGGTGTACATATATAGGCAGGGAACCCTATGGCTTATAGAAACAGAACCAATACGGGAATCCCTGCCGTCTATCCTATCAAGGGGGGCGGCGCACCAGACCAACATGGTCTGTGCGCCAGCACACCATGGGCCCAATGGGCCTATGACCATTACCCTAAACCTCTTGCTAACACGCCCCCGCAGTCGGAACATCGATGCTTCGAATATTCAGACTGGACCTAAACTCCTGAAACAGAGAGGAAGGTAACCCTTTGGTGAAGATGTCGGCGTACTGAGCAGATGTCGGAACATGCAGAACACGAACATCACCAATGGCAACGCGTTCACGCACAAAGTGGAGATCAATCTCAATGTGCTTGGTGCGTTGGTGTTGGATGGGGTTGGAGGACATGTAGACGGCGCTGACGTTGTCGCAGTAGACGAGTGTCGCGCGGCGAGGAGGAGCATGCAGCTCGGACAGCAGCTGTCGAAGCCAAGTGTCCTCGGCCACGCCATTGGCCCACTACTACAGAACATGCCTTTAGCAACACTAACTTGTGTTACTGTAGGTTAATAAATTTGTTACTAGGCTTTCTAGTAACACATCTTGTTGGTGTTGCTAAGTTTGATGTTACTATAGTTTGATCTATTGGAACACAAGATACTTGTTCTTTTATATGCGAAGAAGTGTTACTACTCTGTAACATTATCAATGATCTAGTGGAACACTTGTAAGTGTTACAATGATTTTGTTGTGTAACATACTTTTTTAACTCTAGTAACACTTGCACATGGTGGTAGTAACACTAGGAGGGAACAAAACCTTGAATAGAACATATTGTTTGTAACATATGCTTTACCTATTGTAACACATCATTAATTTCAAATAAATACATATTATACAATTGCAAATGGCATATAGTGTTGACATGTAATTTTATAAAGGGAACACAACACATTACACCATCTCATAAATCCCAAATTTCAATAATCACAAAAGCTGCATTGATTGTAGCAAGGAAATACAATAATTGTTCAGATCATGTAACAATATATACATAAGAACAGTCAAAGAGAAAATGTGCATAGTAGTAAAAACTACAAGTTTGTACTACTGGAAACGAAACCAAAAGAAAAATATGCACTATTCTTCAAAGTCATCACTTCTTGATTAATTCTTGTGCGCATCCACCTCTATGAACTCATCCATTGATCATTTCAACCTGCATAAAGAGAGTTGTAATATTGATCATTTGAATCCACCTAGGAAAACCTAATTGTAACTTTACATATTCGGATTGCTAGACAAAACATACAAAAATTGAAGGCCAAGCAATTGGTATTCCTTTGGCATGGGCATCACCGATGGTTTTGTAACCAGTTATGGGCCTTACTAATGGCTCATCTTGTTGTGTAGGATGATTGATACGCACTTTGTAGAATTGTTTTCCAATTTCAATTCCACCAACATTTGCTGTTGGACTAGAGCTCAAAATGGTAGCATAGGCCACAGTGTCCTTATTTCGATGGTTTGCAGTCTTAAGCATCACCGTTGTTCCATCCTACATTGAATTAACATAGTCAGTCATGGACCAACAAGCACTAGTTGTGTACAGATAACCAATTAGACAATTCTATGTCTGCTCACCGCAATTGGACGAGGTTGTGTATATTTTGAATGCTTACGGCTTGCAGCTTTATCACTAGCCAAAACTTGTTGTGGCCTGGTTGTAGACTCTTGGAGCACTCCTTGTTGATTCTTAGTCATCTAAAGTAATATATGAATTAATATGCTAAACCATACCATGTTGAAGGAAAAAAATATTCTTGTGATAAATGAAAAAGTACAATTCTTACATACCTTTCTATTTCTTGTTATTCTACCATTATTTGAATTCTGTATACATAAATCAAACTGAAGGAAAGTCAAAACCATTGTTAGTATATCAATTTTCAAGGATTGAGCAGGGACAATATACCTCTTTTTGGATACAATCATTACTAGAACACTGTGGGGATGATGGTGTTGTTTCATGATAGAAAAATTCCCTGTAATTACCATCATCTTGACACTGGTTGTTCTGACATATTGACACAATCAAGTATGAGTATAGTGCTGTGTAAGATGTCAAGAAACAATATGATAACCTTTGTATTGGACAAAATTATATATAGAGATAAAATTTACGAATTCATCCCTCTGTTTAAAAAAATTCATCTCCATTGCTTGGTTCAGCACATTGGACTCTCTGAAATTTTTTTACAATGTTAAAACAAAGACTTACTAAATTTTGTGAAAACATGAAAATAAAAAAATACCTTTCTGTTCGAATGGACTGCATGATTCTGAAAATTACCATGATCAGTTGATACACAATTTTCCTCAGAAAGGGATACAGAGTCAGTAGAATTTCAATACAGACAATGGCTAAACCAGGGGCAGCAATGGGCCAAACATTTACAGTGAGAAAACTTAGCACGAGTTGTCACCATAATATTTTAATATATGCATAAACCATGAAATTTATTGTTTGGCTCCCCCTGATTTATTTCCTACTCGGATACAGAGTCAAAGGAAAGACAGTACCTTTGTTGGTTCTACATTCTCATGGTGCCTCCTATTGTTTGAGAGATCAACAATAAGTTTGTCTTGATTTCCAACACGCTCTTTCAATTGTTTTATTTCCTCCAACATATGACTCTCTAGATCAGATGTTGATCCATCTACTGTAGCTATATTAATGTCCTTCAAACGACCAGTTCAAATTCTGTTGTGAAATTAAATGTTTCATATGTTGGAAGGAAAATGTTTTCCATAGAAAATTGATTGGAAAATGTTTCATACGAGAGAGTACCAAATTTTGTGATAATAAAATTAAGGGAAATTATGTACAGAAAGATAATGCTTTGGATAAATATGGTATGTGAGACAGTGTTGGTTCTCTTTTTTCTCCTTTTTTTTATAAGCCGCTGAAAACACTTAAAGTTGATAAAATAAGATAAGAAAAAATCCACGACATAATAATCACAAAAACCCCAAAACGGGTTTTGTACCTTCTTGGCTCAGGAAAGTGTCTAAACAATCGAATTTTAGGGTCAAACAGCTTTTCCGAGTTGCTTTTTTCATGTCGGCATCGAAATTATCTTTCCGGGAAAAAGAACGCCTGATTCCGAGTTCGAACCCAAAAATTATGATAGTTTTACTGAACCATGCGCAAAAGTAGAGTTGAGAGAACAATTGTCAATGAATGACTATATCAATTGTATAGCTATGGTCCCTAAAAATTGTCCTAAAAGACCACCTTCTTTTCCAATAGGTTGCCCAAGCCGGTTGCAATTTACTACTATTCGTTTTTCCTCCGGTAGATTCCAAACATGCGTCAAAACAGTTCTGCTTCGATTGGTTACTTCACCATGACCATCACCTAAAAAAGGTTCACTTTAGTAATGCGGTGCACATACGTTACATTATTCCAAATACATCTGTACCTGGTTTTTCCTGGATGTCATCATCAAGCTGCTGGTCAATATCATTGGCACATTGTGTTTCGGTTTGAATTACATTTAGGAGCTGCTTTTTCTTTGTACTCCTTTTCCCTATAAAAAATGTTGGGAAAATTAGAATATGTTCAGAGTAAACACACACAAAGAGTAAATTGCAGCTTCATCATACCACCTTTAGTTCGATTTGGTGCAGATTTTGGTGCTTGTTTGTTGGACTTGATAGGTGACATGGTGGCTATTCTCTGCCTCGTCACAAATAAGCTAACCTTCTTCTTGCTTTCATTCTCTTTAAGCATTTCCATCACATCAGTATCCCATTCTATTGCAACCAAACTACGTCTTCTCTTATAATATAGAAAGTCAACTGATTTGTATCCATATTCCTCGATCAACCCTATCAAGTTGAAAAAACATATCTCATCTCTGCCTATTTCCCTTTGCACGTATTCCTGTCCTGGAGCCGCTCCATGGCATTCAAGATTTATGGTCCAAATATTTTTAGTATCCATTTCTCACACGAGCGAGGATACAAGAACCTTGTCTAGAATGAAGTACATGTAATGAGTAAAATTAACTATTTGGCTGTTGTTCATAAAACATAGTAAATTGTAAAATGTAGCATACCTGAATGCAATGAAGTATAGTTTCGGCACTATCCTTCTTGACCTTTCTCCAATCTTTGATATTTACAGGACAATACCCACTGTTTCGCGCTATGGTCCCTAAAAATTGTCCTAAAAGACCACCTTCTTTTCCAATAGGTTGCCCAAGCCGGTTGCAATTTACTACTATTCGTTTTTCCTCCGGTAGATTCCAAACATGTGTCAAAACAGTTCTCCTTCGATTGGTTACTTCACCGCGACCATCACCTAAAAAAAGTTCACTTACGAACACCATTTAGCCATGTATATCTTGCAACAGAACTTACATCTGTTGGCAGCCTGCCCACTAGCTACTGAAAATCAGCCCATGCCCCGGTTACAAATTGTCCACCCCCCTATTACCTTGACATTGCTTTCAGCCAAGAGTTTAGTACATAAGAGATTTCCCATGATACCTTGGCCTCTACAGATCCAAAATTATATACAACATGCCAATGCAATACATGATCCTAAAAGGTACTGAAATTTAATTTCTAATTTCTAAGAAATATTAAGTAATGTTTGTCCAAAGGGCTTCTTTTATGATAAACAATAGAGAAATTCAGATGTATTGTATCTTCCTGAACTACTAGAACCATATTTAATATCAGCCCCACAGTTCCTTTAATATTGAGTTATCTTCAGTAGGCATGTGAGTGCATAATCATTTCAGTGCTATTAGGACAGCATTGACTCAGAGCTATCTTCAGTAGGACTGTAATATTTTGTGTAAAGAAGACGGTTCCTCTAAGGCATACACATCTGTAGTAGAGATTGATCTAAAAAAAATCTGTAGTAAAGATTGATCTCACTACAAATTGGTAATAATTGATCTGAAAGCCCATTCCTTATTCTAACTAGATGAAAACATGAAATTAGAGGAATTCAAATACGAGAACTAACCACGTGCTTTTCTGTCTTTCACTAGCTCTCTCCTATCTAACTTGTCATGTCCCCCTCCCCCTGTAGTTCTTTTGCTGTAAAAAACATACTAATTTAGGAAGAGGAATAAGATAGGTGAAGAAATGTTAAAATCATTGAAAACATAGTGATTCTACCAATTTTTTCATGCATGAGGTTAAGATATTATGCACAGATAATTGTTACCCTACTACAAGGACATAAAAAATCAAAAAGTAAGAAATATTTCCACTGAAACTTTAAACAATTTTAAACTGAATCATTGATCTGTGAACCTAGGCATCGAAATTCATAACACCAATAATCTATGATTACCAGGACAAGTCCTCCAGACTTAGATGGGATAGGGTTTTAAATGGGGGTCAAGATGGGCTACAGTCTGCACCATGAATAAATGGATCACCTACTTGACTCCGGACAGTGAAAGATGTGGAAGGAATAGAAGATTCGTTTAAATTGGGAACAACCATAAATCAAGATCCAAGTGACAAGACATGGCCTACCGTAGGTGATGTTTTCCCTGGTCCTTTTAATCCTCTGGCGGCATAGGCACGATGAACCTGCAGGAATCAATGACATAGGGCAGATCAGGGGAAGCAGGGTCATATAGACAGGAAGACCACCTGGTACTCACGCTTGGAGGCAGAGGGGAGGAGGATCCTGGAGAGAGCTTCCAGATGGAGGAGAGATGGGAGGCGAATGGAAGGGGATAAGAGTGGAACTGAAGTGCCGTGAATGTTGCGAGGTGGGCAGTGTGGAACCTTTGTTGTGGTGTTATGCCGGGGGAAATTTTGGTGGGAAGCCAATTGTCAGTAAAAAAAATGGTGGGAAACCAATTGTACCAAAAAAATGGTGGGAAACCAATCGCACCAAAAAAAATGGTGGGAAACAAATTCTGTTGTGAAATTAAATGTTTCATATGTTGGAAAGAAAATGTTTTCCATAGAAAAATGGATGGAAAATGTTTCATACGAGAGAGTACCAAATTTTGTGATAATAAAATTAAGGGAAATTATGTACAGAAAGATAATGCTTTGGATAAATATGGTATGTGAGACAGTGTTGGTTCTCTTTTTTCTCCTTTTTTTTATAAGCCGCAGAAAACACTTAAAGTTGATAAAATAAGATAAGAAAAAATCCACGACATAATAATCACAAAAACCCCAAAACGGGTTTTGTACCTTCTTGGCTCAGGAAAGTGTCTAAACAATCGAATTTTAGGGTCAAACAGCTTTTCCGAGTTGCTTTTTTCATGTCGGCATCGAAATTATCTTTCCGGGAAAAAGAACGCCTGATTCCGAGTTCGAACCCAAAAGTTATGATAGTTTTACTGAACCATGCGCAAAAGTAGAGTTGAGAGAACAATTGTCAATGAATGACTATATCAATTCTATAAATTGAACATGTATACTGAAATTATTAAACTATAAAATAAAGAAAATGTTGATACAACTCTTTTGATGAATGAAATATAATAAACTAATTACAAGAAGAGGAAAGAAGTCAGTAGGATTATCCTCTACCGTGGCCTATCCTGGGATTCCCGGGGCCAGGGCGAAACAAAAAAAAAATGAGGCCCTCATTTTAATCATCATCATACAAAACTATATTAGCGCTTCCCACTAAGAAATTCTCTCAATCCTCAACGCGCCACTCATCCTCCACTAAGCACCCCACCGAGATGCATTGATTACTGATTCTTGTAGCGCGTCACATCATCCTACACTAAGCACCCCACCAAGATGCGTTGATTGCTAATTCTATATCTATATTAAACTATATACTTCTCGCATGCGATGCAGCCACATCATCTTAATTGTTTGCACCTTCCAATTCTATATCTATATTAAACTATATACTTCTCACATGCGGTGCAGCCACATCATCTTAAATGTTTGCACCGTCCAATCTAAAAAAAATCTATATATCTATATTAAATTATATACGAGCACCCTAACTCGTGATACCATGTAAGCAATACACAATACAGGGAAAATAATGGATTGATTGATAGGAGTACAAAGGGTGTACATATATAGGCAGGCAGGGAACCCTATGGCTTATAGAAACAGAACCAATACGGGAATCCCTGCCGTCTATCCTATCAAGGGGGGCGGGGCACCAGACCAACATGGTCTGTGCGCCAGCAGACCATGGGCCCAATGGGCCTATGACCATTACCCTAAATCTCTTGCTAACAGTGACCACACGAGACAAGGAGCGGCCCACCGCATGTGCCGGCAAAAGGTAGCGCGCAGGGAGCATGGGAACGGGCGCACTTTCGTCAGTAGATGAAAGGGATGGGCGAGCAAATGGCTGCAGAGGTGGGCGAGTGGATTGCTGCGGTGGAGGGACCTTGTAAGGCGGACCACGGGGCAGCTCCATGTGGAAACGCGGAAGCGAACTGGGGAAGAGGAAAAGGACGCATGGGGGGAGAAAGAAGAACGGATGAACAGAGGATAAGCAGAAAAGAGAGAAATAAAGGGGACAAGTAGGGGACATGTCAGGATGGAAGGTGCATGTAATAGTGAAAAGGACAGATGTACGATGGAGGGCAAAGGTAAAAGGAAAAGTGGTGGGAATAAAGAAGAACAAAGAAGAACTAGAAGTGGGGAGTTAGGAAAGAGAAGTAACTAAAACCTAAACCCTAAAACCACCCCTTCTTCCTTTGCCATGCCGCGCCACCGCCACCACTCTTTTTTTCTCTAGCCGCCACCACCGCCAAAGAGCGAGCGAGGAAGAAGAGGCGAAGAGCGGATGAGAAAGGAAGGGGCCCATGGAGGGTGGATAAGGCCAAGCGGGCCCCACATGCATGGAGGGGGTGAGGTGGGCTGCTAGGTGGGCTCGGTGCAGGCAAAATGCATGTCAGTTGAACGCATGGCCTAGCGACGACAGCATATATGGTCCACTATATCCCAGGTGCATGCATGGTGCGTGCAGGTTCCCGGGAGGTGACATGGCAAGGCCTGGAGGCCGAACAGGAGTGCCGAGCGTGGCCGTGCGAGGAGGCAGCGGTCTTTAAGAAACCCGATTGCTCTGAACTGAAGCTGAACCTCCGTGTCTTCTATGACCCATTCGTCTCCCTCACGGTTCCTTCCGTGTTCTTCCTTCCCACTTTCAGATTTCCTACCCTTTCTCCCTGATTTCCTCTGAAATCCGAGCAAATTCATCCCACCTCCCCTTTCTTTTAAACTGCCACTGCCAACTATTCAAATCACTCATTATTGTATTATATTCTCTTATAGCCTAAACTTTACATATTTATTGACAATTGTCTTAAACGATACTTGAGTAGTGATTAATCAAGTTTTGAGTAGAATTGATGGGAGTGTTACCTCTCACATGTTCAACATTTGTGCTTGCACGCCCATGAATGTTCCTCCCAGGGTTTTTCATAGCCATCTCATTTGTAAAGCCCAACTCATGATTTGGCTTCAATAATCTTGAGTATTAACAGCATGCGCTATTCTAATTATGTTGTGAAGTGGCTTGTTTGGTATCAATAATAATTCTTATTTATGATATGTGAATTAAGAAAAAGGTGTCAGTTAAACCCTTGAATGTGGTACCATAGGACTGGGAAATGCACCATGTCGCTTGCTAAAACCGACAAATTTCTATTTGGGTTAAGGAAAATCTATTGGTTCTGTATGTGCATCAGTTGATGCACACCAACAAGTTCTATTGTTAAATTCTGATAGAGGTAATCATTTGTTGGTTCTTTTTCACAACAGTTTCTTCTGCTATACTGAACGTGTGGCCTGCCTTGATATTCGACCTTATTTTGATAATATATTTCCAGTTGGAGGTATTGATGATTGGAAGCTTCGTCCATCACTTGTTTGGAAGGATGGCCAGTAGACTGAGTGGTCCCGAGAAAGACAGGAGAAAACTGAATCTAACAAGGTTGCTCTTCCTCGGTAGACTTAGTATCTTTGACTTTAGAATTCATATATTAAATGCTATGATTAATGATGAATGTATATTCCATGATCTTTAGGTTCTTCTTCGCAAACGGCAAAGGACGTTCCAGCATGAAGAATGCGTTGGTGAAGCAAGAAAAGTGAATACTCCGCTTCCACCTTCAAAGCCAAGAGCACATCGCCACATTCCCGTGGTGCAGACTGACTGGAGGCGTAGCACTCGACTTAACCCCCGAAGGTGATGGTTTCAAGCTGGAATCACTATAAGATCGATACCCCGAGAAGAAGTAAGGCTAAGGTCCTGTGGAAATGATAAAATCCTAACGATCGATCACTACCATTTTGTATTAGAGAAAATGGGTTTACATGTCGAGCCTATCTTTTCTCTGTGTATAGGGAATCAAGGGAGATCGAACATTATGTATCACTTAGGTTTAGATATCAATAGAGAGAGAACTAAAAGCATAGGCGCGGGCGGAGAAATAGGATCTCCTCCCCCGCGTCACTCCCGCAGGTGGCACGGGGGGTCCCCAAACCACTTCGGCGCCGGGCTGCCTCCCTCCTCGATCGTCGTCGCCCGAGCGGCCGGCCGGAAGTCCGGTGCTAGCAAGGAGGGCGATGGTGAGGCGTCTCCTTCGACGGGCGAGGTCATCCCACGCGGGCGGCGCTGCCTCCTTCTCCGGCGAGGACGGCAGCTATGGCGCTCGATTGGCCGCAGGGGCGGAGGGCCCGGTAGAGCAAGGTATGGCGGACGCCATACCTGATTTTTCATCGAGTACCCAGTTCTTCGTTTGTGCTGTCTGCCGGCCATCGTAATAGCTATGACTCGGACTCTTCGAGCGCTAGGGAGACAACGGCAAGGAGGAAGAAACACTGTGTTGGGCCTGATCATGATCATGGTCTGTGAACCGTTACGTACAAGAAGTGGGCTAACTCATGGGCTCTTGCTTTGTATAGTGGACCAACTCCGTCTCTGGTCCATATGCTGGTGGATGTGATTAAGCAACCCTAGCGTGGTTGTGGTTGTGCCCAGGAGCGTCGGGTACTCGGGTGGACGAGCGGCACACGATTGCAGAGACCGCAAGTCGCGAGGCTCGCGTCACAGCGGCGGCGGCCAGCGATTGTAGAGCGGCTAGCATTGGATCCAAAGAGGCAAAGAGATAGTGCGATGCCAAGCGTAAAAATGAGAGGTACATATGGTGCACCATTGCCAATTGAAGTATCTTTCATTTTGTTTTCTTCTTTTGCATTGGCGAATCGTATCTTACTTTCAATTTCAACTTTATTTATGTACAAATTACTTTCAGTTTAATCCTACTTTCTTCTCAATGCGATTTCGCCATACCTTAATTTTTTTTCGTACTCCGCCACTGATTCGCCGGATCCATAGTCCCCCGTAGTGGATCTGCAGAGGCTCGAGGTGGATCTGCGGCAACGGCGAGCTTTTAGGGAGCAACGGCGGCTGGATCTCGGTGCACGGCGGCGGCGGTCCACGGGCGGCCGGTGGCAGCGGCGGCCGGCCGCGTGGGGGGCGCCTAAGTGGAGGCTGCATGCAGCGGCGGCTGGACCGCGGTCCTGTCGGCGTATGGCGGCAGCGTGGTGGCGACGGACGAACCGCGGTGGCGCCGGCACGGAGATCGCACGCGCGGCATGCGCGGCCGGCCAGGAGCGCGAGGGGCAGGCGTGGCCGGCGGGCCGGGGCTGTGGTGTCAATGCATGGGCAAGCTGCGCGCGCGGCCGCCTTCAGCCTTGGTGTTGGAAGGGAGGTAGCTCCGGACTTTGCAACTACATCTGGTGATGACATCTTCAATTTCGCCTTTTCTTTTCATATAGACCAAGAGACATGAGTCACCTTGGCTTCATTCACGGATTCTCTTACTCGAAGACGGATTTCATCTGCAATTTATTTCTGGTGGATTATGCACGGGTACCAGCGGTTACTTTGCAGCATGATATCTCAGGTTATGAATTCAGATGGTCTGCCGGATTTGGAGTTCGTGGCCATTTAAAGTGGGTCAGGGATGGTCTATATAGAAGCATTGGCCTGGTAAGAAGGGGGAAGTAACACAGTGTGACTTGGCTGTGGTGTTAATTGCTACTAATTCATCGGTTCCGGGAAGAAATTCCTAGGTATGACCTTAATTGGTTGAACCTGGCAGTGACCTTGTTGAAGGCATTGTTTGGATTACGATGAATTATTCCTTCGTCAAAATATTTGATCTGGTCTTAATTGATTGGGTCATTACAATGTCGGCACGTGCGCGTGTCTTTTTCTCGTTGGAGGCATTATATCGGGAGCCTACTTCATAGTCAAGATGAAGATGAAGGCGCTTGTGATAGTTTGCTAGGTCATAGTGCTCTCATTTTTTTGTTTCTTTTTCATTGGTTGTGTGCATCTTAATTATGCAGAGGCCGGGTGGATCTTATATAATTCTATCAAGAATTGTATAAGATCAATAAAGCTTCCCTTTTCAAATAAAAAGATATCAGTCGAGTCGTGTGGATCTTACAATACGCTATATATGTCCAAGGCTTGTATTAGCGTTGTGTATATTTTGCAATATACGGAGCATCTTCAATGGTTCTTGATAGTTCATCCCCAAGTAAGAAGATTTATTGTTACTGGCATAGAGCCATGCCTATAGTAACACAGCTTCGCCCTCAGAGTAATTGCTGGTTGGTATTGTTTTGACTGTAGTAACATGGTATGATAGCATAAACCCAGAGTACAGTCTCTAGGTCGAAGATAATGGTATCTAATGCCACCCTTGCTCTGTTCATTTCTCAGAAGCCTTATTTAAAACACGGAGCTGGGACAACGAGGTTAACTCTTTGAAGTCTGACGGATGTTCGCCATACAGGCACATGCAATTCTGTTATATTCAAGGAGTGGAGACATCCATCAAATAATCATCCGCCTTACTGCTTCAATGATCTTTTTAAAAAAAACAGGGGACATGCACACTCCAAATTTCTAAATGTATCAAAGTCCTAGCACAATTTCCTCTACTGACAGCAGAGAAAGGAACGCTCCATTCTCTAATCGATATTTCGGTACTTCACAGCCCATGGGTGAGAGCCATTGTTGGATCTCCATCCAAGTATCCAATGTCAGGAACCAGACGTTAAAAAAATTATGCCCAGAAAAAAAAAGTTGGAACCTTGATGTTCATTGGACATCTATCTTCATTAAGAAATAATCTTTTTTTAGATCCATTAAGAAATAATCTCAGTCGACTGAGTCACTGAGAAATAGCAAAGCCAAAATAGTAGTGTCTTGACTCTTGACAGACCAGACTGGAAATTGTTTAGCTAAGTTGCACCACGGAATTACTAACGGCCCGCACAGGGTCACCTTTACAAAAGATTTGGACAACGACACAACTGCAGGCTTGGAACAACATCATGACCAAACACACCTTAGTCACCACCCGAACCAGACCAGTTGTCATCAAAGGCCCTAGGTGATAAAACCTGGAGACAATAGCCTGCACAAAAATGAAAACACCCAATCAGTTCTATTAAATTATATACTCATTGATCAGACAGGAATTTCTGATTTCTTGGATAGAATTTTTAAAGCAGATAACTGCATAACATGCATGTAATTTTACCTGACTTCTTGTTAACATAAGGTAAGCCAAAACTTTTGATTCATATCAGAGTAGATATATTTCTGGGGGCAAGACCATTTCCCTCAATCAATGACAGGCTCAGGCCTAAAGATTCAGGACAGCCTCAGCATTCAGTTGCAGGCATGCTAGTTTCTTCGGTGTAATTAGGGGAGATCAGGAGATGGAAGCACTACCATCAATCCCCAGAGGCAAATAGATCACAGGTTCATATAAAAAGTGCAAATGATCACAAATCATTGATTCTTAGCAAGGCAGAAGCCAGTAAATGGAGTACAGAAGAGGTAAACTATATATTGAAAGATGAGAACAACTACTGTTTCTGTCAGCAATTAATCAGTAAAAGGTGGCGCCAAACCTGGTGAGATAATCCCATTCTGAACTCAATCAGATCATACTTCAGGACACTAGATCTTAAATATGCATGAAACTGTTAACTGAGTTATTATATAATCCACTTGATGACTGATCACATCTTAGATTATATTGGTAAAAAGATGGTTCCATGTTTCCTCTTTTGCATTAGGGACATATGAAGCATGATTGCATGAAGAACGTAAATAGTTCACTTACAACCTTCTGGCCTTGGGATCTTCTTGAAACTAATTTGCTCAGTACATATGCCACCTCTACTTAAGATCTTCACAATCTGCCTGACCTTATCCTTGACCCTTAGTTTCTCTTCACATTCAATGTTGACTTCCTTAAGTTGCGTGCATGCAAATGACTGATCAATTCGAACATGTTTCCTGCTTTCTCCTCGAGCTGCAGATAAGAAATTCTGCAGAACACAAGACAATAATAATATCAATAGAATCTACATGACCCAATCATTAGTACAGTGGTATCATATATCCACAAAAATCTACCTCGTCACTACGAAGCTGAAGAGTGAGCTTTTCAAGAATTGGTGTGTGCTGAAGAATGCGAACTAGTGCATGCAGGTCAATAGCCCTACACCACATGTCCAATAAAAGAGTCTTTAATCTTCCAAATAGGGAGCAATGTTCCAAATCCCTTTTGTAGATATACTGGACAAATTGAAGAACATAAAAAAGAAACCAGAATATCAAGGTTATGAAATAAAATAATTGAGGTTAGTACAAACTTTGATGGATATTTTAAATTCAAATAAATAAGAAAAACACAGAAATATACCATCAGCTTCTAAACTATCATTTTGTCTAAACAAACCTCTAAATAGGAAATTCACAAATAAATCAAATGATCTAAGGGTGCACTTCAACAAAAATAAATATGAAGTAGTCGAGGGCTAGCATGAAGCAATAGTACACGGGCTTGATTGGACACATAAAAGTTAGTGCCGGGTTTTAACCTATGCAAATTTAATGAGAAGTGCTTATATATACAAATATTTCAAATATGGGGCAACATTCCAAATCCCTTTTGTAAATTTACTGAATTGCAGAAGGAACCAAAAAAATTACAGAAAGCCAGAATTTCCAGCTTATAAATGAAATAACTGAGGTTGGTAGAAACATTGTTAGATATCTTAAATTCACAGATAAATAGGAAAAAAAAAGAAATACACCTTAATAAGCCAAGGGCCGTAGAGCAGCAGGGGCAGGGTGGCTGATGGCACAGGGCCCCCAAACTCTAATTAACTTACTTAAGTATGTATCATACACTCAATTACATAGAGTAAACGGAAGCCCAGTTTAGATCAAATGACTAGTGCATGAGCGTGATTTGGTTTCTTCGTACCTTTTAATGTCCGCTTATTAATTTTTATTGCTTTTCA
Source organism: Echinochloa crus-galli (assembly GCA_900205405.1). Taxonomy (NCBI): domain Eukaryota; kingdom Viridiplantae; phylum Streptophyta; class Magnoliopsida; order Poales; family Poaceae; genus Echinochloa; species Echinochloa crus-galli. The sequence continues at coordinate 527,874 of OAMR01000592.1, read as the reverse complement.
GCATGAGTTTTTAAAATTTTAGGTCTGCAGTAGCATTTTTGCACTGGGGCTTCAAATTTACAGAGACGGCCCTGAATAAGCCTCTAAACTACCTTTTTTTTAATCAGGCCTCTAAACAGAAAATTCACAAATAAATCAAATGGTGTGCACTTCAAAAAAAAAGTTGAGGGCTGGCATCAAGAAATCAATAGTACAAAGGGTTGATTAAATGGATATATGTAAGTGCAATATTTAGTATCTAATTTTGACTTATGCAAATGCAATGAGAAGTGTTGACAACCCTGCCTTTCTAAGTTTTTTCTGCATCTGAAACATTGATGTATTGACCAATGACCATAGAGGCCGATTAATGTCATCAGAAACAAACTAGAAGTATCTTGCCAATTAATGATATTGAAAGAACCAAACAGTGATAAAAAAAAAGGAAGTTGTTTAATTAAAGTACATGTTTATGCATGTGTCACTATATACTTCTAACAGTAAGAGTAGATACGAGACAATATAAGTGGAAGCATACCACTTTAGGTTGATCTTTCAGCTCCAAATTGACAGCATTGGACAAACTGTTCAGAAGCACACTCTGATAACTCCCAGGAGGATAGCCATGGCAACCTTCACAGCTTGCATCACCACCACAACCGCGACACTGATCCTTGCACCCGTAGGAAAGGTCAACAGACGCCGTCTCAAGCAACGGCATGCTTCCAAGCAAAGGAGTCTTGCCCCGGCAAACATCGAGGCGCAGCGAAACAACACTAGGTGCAGAAACACAAATGCGATAACCCTCAGGGAAGTTACATTCGACAAGGAACAGACGCTTCAGCGATGGAAACGACATCTCGCGCACCCAGAGGCCGCACTCCTGCATCTTAAACTCCTCCAATACCGGACAGCTCGAGAAATCCACGAAATCTTTCTCCAGAGACAAATGGTGAACATCCAACGTCGTCAGGTGCTGGGAGACGAGAGGCACGACGAGCTCCGTCTCCTCGCCGACAAGGTCACCGACAACCCTGAGCACCCGAGCCTTGCAGGCCAGCGCGTACTGGATCCACGGCTGGAGGTACAGGCTCGGCTCCGGCTCGTCAGGCTCGCCGGCATAGTCGTCCCCGGTCAGGTAGGCTTGGACCTCGCAGCTGACGAGCGGCGTGTGGCCGCGGGCAGCGATGAGACCGTTCACGAACCTGTCGAAAGCATCGCCGGTCGGGAACCGCTCCCTGGGGCCGACGAGGCGCAGGGCGGGCATGCCCTTCCAGAGGTGCCGCCACCGGCGGGCGAGCACGGACGTCCGCACTGCCTCGTCCACCGGCAGCAGGGTGAGCACGTGGTGGAGGAGCGCTTCCGGGAGCTCGCTGATGCGGTCCTCGCCGCCGCCGCCACCGCCGCCGCCGCTAGACGCCGGCCTCTTGTTCATTCCGTCGAACAGGTTGCGTGCGCCGCGGTGGCGGTTCTGCGGGATTCGTAGAAGATGAGAGCGGAGTGAGAGAGGGAAGAGTAAACTCTAAACCCTAACCACTGCATTTGATCTCAGTCCTGGGGGAATCTCGGATCACCTCACCTCGACTCGGCAGCCGGCTGCTCCAGAATTCCTCCGCTTCCGCCGACGGCAGCAGCGAGAGAGCACGACAGCGAAGACGACTCGACTTGGAAATGGAGAGACCTTTGGTTTCCTCGGGGGCTTAATTGGGCCCTCGTGGGCCGTGCGCCGCCATTAATTGCTATACTGTTTCGTTTATATATCCCAAAGCAAATTGATTAGAGATTGAATTGAATCTGAAGAAACTACTGGATGGCCGCTGATCTGCTATTTATCTATTTTTAACTATATAAACTATAAATGTATTAGTGCATTACAACGGCAGTAGAATGTGTTTATATACGGCTAAACACGATTCTTATATTGTGTACATTTTGATGCCATATTTTGCAAAAATAAAGGAACAACAATTTTTTTATTTAACATTGGTTTATCGAAACACCTAATTCATAGCTTTTGCCGTTCTAAAAAAAAAGATCCTAGCTTTTGCCAAATATTCAATTTCTACAATCATTAACTTCTATCTCGATTCATCTCTTCACAATCGCCGTCCAGCCGGGGCGCGAGTTGAGGGTCTACAAGGTTGGGGACAAGGTGGAGGCCGTCAGGGACCGGGAGCCGTATGGCAAGTCTTGGTTCCCTGCCACGGTGGCAAAGGCGGTCAATCGGCTTAGCTACGTTGTGGAGTACTCCGAAGAGGAGGAGAAGGCGACGGAGTACCTGCATTGGCAGTATATCAGGCCGGCCGTGGACCGCTTTTGGCCATGGGAGGACAAGTACCGAATATCTCTTGGCACTGTGGTGGAGATGTACTGCGATGGCGCATGGTCGATGGGTGTAGTGCACAGGGTTATTGGGGAGGGTGAGTATGAGATCAGTGTCAATGGCAAGGAAGCCGAGCACGTGGTGACCAAGGTGGCGGAGTTGCTCAGGCCGGGGCATGAGTGGGATGGTTGTAATTGGAGCATTTCAAGTCCTGAGGTAAGACAACAATTTTGTTCCGTAGCTGTGCTTTCTAGCTTTGCATTTCACATTATTTGCTACATTGCCTTGTTGATGTGTAGATATTGTAAAGCTACTTATTTGGGCAATGAACGAATCAGGGTGAATTTGATAGGGGACGCATATATTGGTTCCCCCAGAATCTCAATCCTAATTTGAAACGAAATATTCATGGTCCTGTCGAAATTTGCATGAGGATTGTAAGGAAGTGTGTTCTCTTATAGAACCTATATTATTGGATGCTATCTACTCCTTTTGGAGGAATTGCAGAAATTATCGATATGTTATACTTGTTATTATATTTGCTTTTGCTTCATTTTTTGGTTTTTCCTTGTTCAGCTAAAAGCAGTTGGATAATGAGGTTGTGTTAACTATGAGTATGAGGAATGTCCCTGCTGTTGCACAACTTAATTTGTATTTGTTTTCCTTTTAGGGACGCTCCAGGATTACCTTGCTTTAAAACTCACACAGGATGTATCCCAGTATCTCACCTTGACTGAATGAGCATTGCTCAAACTTTTAGAGGAAAATAATTCCCTCTAGGTGCAACTGCTAGATGATCGCTGCTGGATGATCTGTATAGTAAAACATAAATTCAATGGAGATTATATGCTTGTAAATATACCTGTGGGATTATGAGGATAATTAGCAACCCCCCGTGCATAGTACTGTGGGAAGGGGAGGAGCTACATCTAGGGGATATTTTGGTTTAGAGGGAAACTGTTCAGTTCGAAGAATGGAAGTCGATGATCAATTTGGTTTGCCTGTGTTACGAGAAACAAGTAATTATTATTAAATAGAAGGCTTCGGAGTGTAAAAAATTCCGTTAGGAAGCAAGTGATGCATTTGTTCATTTGTAACAGAATATTGGTCAGTCATAAATTCTATAGCTTCATAAACATGGTTGATTTATTTGTCCAATAGTTAACTAGATAACCCGTGCATCTGACTCGGGCCTTCTTTCTGAAAGATTAGTAGTAGTTGCTTTAAAGTTTACCTAATTTATTCATGCAACTGTCCGCACTTATCTTTTTTAACGAGTACCATTGTTGTTTTGGAGTTTCTTTTGTACCTTTGGTAATTTCCATAGGTGTAAAGATGCCTTATTTTGTTAAGGTACTTTGTTAGGTGGTAATACGTTCCTTAGACTTGTAACTCACTGTTTCCTAAAAGTGTATTAGCCTAGATTGCTAATGTATAATAGAGGCCAGAGGCTAGATTAGCCTCCTGCATCAGGGACGCCAATTGCTAATGTATAATGATTGATCTAACATTTATGATAGTGAATAATCCCACCAAATAATTGGTTCAGGTCTCTCCTGCTCCTTAATTGATGAGAGTTTATTATATGGTTTTCTTTCTTCTTTCTCATGCTTATTAGATTTTCAGTATTCTATTATCATAGTGCCTTGAATCACACCCATTGTTTTTCGCTATGTCGATTCACTCTCCCAAGATATATTCAAGGAAATTCATTGGAATAGCCCCACTTTTTAACTATTTGCTGTCACTCTCTTTTTGGACATTAGCAAAATCCTGAGATTTTATTTGGCCCTATTTGCTGTCATGCTTAGTTCCTTAATTATCTCATTTTACTAAGGATTGTTCATGACTGTTTTTTTTTGGTGAAGAAATGAACTTTTTTGGGAAAAAAATCTAGCAATGTGAGATTAAAGCTCTTTTCTTTATTAACTTTATTCCAGAGCTGCTTATGAAATAGCTGCAGAACCATGGCTGACTAGAATGCTATAGGACATACCGTTCACGACAATGGACAGTGAGTTTCATTTTTAAATGTGAAAGGGCATTCAACTAGTAATAACAATAATAGAGATTTCTACGGCTGCAGTAGAACACATTGGTTTGTCTTAATTTTTTCAGCATTGCATCCTATCTACAACTTGCTTGCTCCATTCTGATATTTCTTAACTTAAGCAGAAACAGGCTAACTTGAGGCGGCACTCCGCATCTGGGAACCGTCCGAGCTCACCAGTTGAGGTGACATCTAGTGATGATGAACACAGTCATGATCCTGAATATTCTGGCATTAAGAAGGCAAAGAGAGAACCACAGGAGCTAGAAATGGTATTAGCTGAAGGTTCTGAACAGGGTAAGAATGGTTGTCATGTATTTTCATACAGGGTAGTGGGTACTTCTCCAGTGCTAATGAGTGGCCTTCTATGTGCTTTCCTCAGGATATTCAACACCTCCAAACAAATTAACACCAGTTGTTGGTGAAAATCCGGTCAATGAAGACACCCTACCAAACAGGGTGCTTCCTGGGAACACAAGGGGAAGAATAGACGCTATAGAAGAATTTACGGGGAGTAATGATTCCCCTGATAATGTGAGTCTCCTTCATACGTTTTGTAGTTGAAGCAACATTGCAAATCTTGTGACAGTTGGTTTCAAAAATGTTCCTTTCTGCCTTGGTATTCATATACATGTTCTGTTCTGATTGTGAATGTACATGAAGGTGTCAGGACAGACTAGTCATGGTTTAAGTGGGAAGGTTGTTACTCCAAGATGTAAGTATTTGTTCTAACACTGATTTGTCAGCTTGGTGGTGCACTAGAACTAATAATTTCCGTATGATCTGCAGTGCTAAAAAAGACAGGATTCAAAGAACCATGTAGTCAACATAGCCCATTGGATGGAACTGTTGTTTTAGTTGCAAGCATTTAACAGTGTCTTACATACAGTACTCAGATGCTGCTACTGATGATACAAACATAGCATGCATGCCATGTTTTTATAATCAGTAGAAGCAAACATGACCCATCCGAGTGCTGTATGTAAGACACAGTTAACGAATATCCCCCAAAGTAAATCAATTGCCAAAATCCTAACATGAATGTAAGTTCTAGAACAAAAACGGCTTCGACACAAATTGAGCACAACGACAAGGCAATAAGTAGCATCCAACTAGGAAATAATTTCCATGAATGTCAATAAGTGCGCCATCATTTGCATCAGGGGATGTGTTGGTTTGGAGGGAAACTGTTCAGTTAGAAGAATGGAAGTCGATGATCAATTTGGTTTGCCTGTGTTATGAGAAACAAGTAATTATGATTAAATAGAAGGCTTTGGAGTGTAAAAAAAATCCTTTAGGAAGCAAATGATGCATTTGTTCATTCGTCACAGCATATTGGTCAGTCATAAATTCTACAACTTCATACATGGTTGATTTATTTGTCCAATAGTTAACTAGATAACCCGTGCATCTGACTCGGGCCTTCTTTCTGAAAGATTAGTAGTAGTTGCTTTAAAGTTTACCTAATTTATTCATGCAACTGTCCGCACTTATCTTTTTTAACGAGTACCATTGTTGTTTTGGAGTTTCTTTTGTACCTTTGGTAATTTCCATAGGTGTAAAGATGCCTTATTTTGTTAAGGTACTTTGTTAGGTGGTAATACGTTCCTTAGACTTGTAACTCACTGTTTCCTAAAAGTGTATTAGCCTAGATTGCTAATGTATAATAGAGGCCAGAGGCTAGATTAGCCTCCTGCATCAGGGACGCCAATTGCTAATATATAATGATTGATCTAACATTTATGATAGTGAATAATCCCACCAAATAATTGGTTCAGGTCTCTCCTGCCCCTTAATTGATGAGAGTTCATTATATGGTTTTCTTTCTTCTTTCTCATGCTTATTAGATTTTCAGTATTCTATTATCATAGTGCCTTGAATCACACCCATTGTTTTTCGCTATGTCGATTCACTCTCCCAAGATATATTCAAGGAAATTCATTGGAATAGCCCCACTTTTTAACTATTTGCTGTCACTCTCTTTTTGGACATTAGCAAAATCCTGAGATTTTATTTGGCCCTATTTGCTGTCATGCTTAGTTCCTTAATTATCTCATTTTACTAAGGATTGTTCATGACTGTTTTTTTTTGGTGAAGAAATGAACTTTTTTGGGAAAAAAATCTAGCAATGTGAGATTAAAGCTCTTTTCTTTATTAACTTTATTCCAGAGCTGCTTATGAAATAGCTGCAGAACCATGGCTGACTAGAATGCTATAGGACATACCGTTCACGACAATGGACAGTGAGTTTCATTTTTAAATGTGAAAGGGCATTCAACTAGTAATAACAATAATAGAGATTTCTACGGCTGCAGTAGAACACATTGGTTTGTCTTAATTTTTTCAGCATTGCATCCTATCTACAACTTGCTTGCTCCATTCTGATATTTCTTAACTTAAGCAGAAACAGGCTAACTTGAGGCGGCACTCCGCATCTGGGAACCGTCCGAGCTCACCAGTTGAGGTGACATCTAGTGATGATGAACACAGTCATGATCCTGAATATTCTGGCATTAAGAAGGCAAAGAGAGAACCACAGGAGCTAGAAATGGTATTAGCTGAAGGTTCTGAACAGGGTAAGAATGGTTGTCATGTATTTTCATACAGGGTAGTGGGTACTTCTCCAGTGCTAATGAGTGGCCTTCTATGTGCTTTCCTCAGGATATTCAACACCTCCAAACAAATTAACACCAGTTGTTGGTGAAAATCCGGTCAATGAAGACACCCTACCAAACAGGGTGCTTCCTGGGAACACAAGGGGAAGAATAGACGCTATAGAAGAATTTACGGGGAGTAATGATTCCCCTGATAATGTGAGTCTCCTTCATACGTTTTGTAGTTGAAGCAACATTGCAAATCTTGTGACAGTTGGTTTCAAAAATGTTCCTTTCTGCCTTGGTATTCATATACATGTTCTGTTCTGATTGTGAATGTACATGAAGGTGTCAGGACAGACTAGTCATGGTTTAAGTGGGAAGGTTGTTACTCCAAGATGTAAGTATTTGTTCTAACACTGATTTGTCAGCTTGGTGGTGCACTAGAACTAATAATTTCCGTATGATCTGCAGTGCTAAAAAAGACAGGATTCAAAGAACCATGTAGTCAACATAGCCCATTGGATGGAACTGTTGTCCAGCAGGAAGGAACAGCTTTAGGTCTGATGCTGCCTTTTGACAGCTTAGTGGAAAGTATAATGAAATCATGCACAGCAGATAGTGAGGCATCATTTGAGAAGAGGAACAGTATACTTTCCAAACTAAAGGCCAATGTTGAATACATGCAAAGCTGTCAGAATAGATTGGCCGACGTGACATCTGAGTATACCAAACTTGTTGAAGAAAAAGATGCAGTTGAAGCACAGAAGCTGAAGAAGAGAACTTCCCTTTCCCAATTGAATTCATTGCTTGAGGAAAATAACAAAGCCATAGCTGAGCTTGAGCAGAAACTTGAGCACCTTCGCCAAAAAGGATCGAAGATCGAGAAGGAGAGAGAAAATGAAGAATCAGAACTCAAGAGGCTGGAAGGGGTCAGCAGAACCACCGAGGAGGCATGCGATGATGTAGAGCGACTGTACTACAGGATCTTGGTTGAGCTGCAACTGAAGCTGCTTAATTAATAAACTGTAAATGATTAGATGTGTCTAGCCTGACATCTTGTTTAACTTATGCTCCAGGACTAGGTTACCTGTAGGTATATGGGGCTGAACCGCTGAGGATGAACTTCTTCCTCGAGTCTTGCTAACTTTTGTGCATCTGCAAGGTGCAAAACGATGGCCGACTTATGGACCATGATGCAGTTATCTATTTGCTAGTCTGATCCTACTTATTGACTTATCGCTGTGATTGGATAATATGCATCCTGTTTTTGGCCTTGAATTTCCATTACCTGTACGGTTTTCTGCCAATCGACGCAGTTCAGCAAGTTTGTGTATGGCATATGACCTCGCAGTGATCTTGTTCGCTACTGCTGATCAATCTCCACATTTGATCATGTAGCGTGGCTGTTGTTGCTAATGTTATTTCCATCCTTGTTAGAAGCTTGAATATATATGCCATGTTGGTGAGTTTTTGTTGAGGCTGTGATCTGGCTATATGCAGTTGGCACGTCTAGAGCATGCACTGTTGCTGATCATGCAAGTTCTTATGCTGTGCAAATTGAAGGAATTTTCTTAGATACAATTGGTTGAACGGTAACTCAACCAGATAAATCATATACCAATGACGGCTCCAGTGTCAGTTTACTTGCTGTGAGTTAGAAAGACGGAAGAAGAAGCAGTGTCTGTTTTCATTTTTCAGACAGTGATGTGCACTCTCGGTGAGAAGAACCGGCTTTCCCAGCAGCTCGCAGATGACTTTGCACATCACAGATAGAAGCCAGATGCTACTTTTTTTTTCCTTTTCCCGTTTGACAAAGAGCCATATGCGGTATCCCTATTTTGAATGGAAGAGCGTTAATTAATTCCATTAAAATTGATGCAGAGTGATACACCATTATACACCATTGATGCAAATTGATGGGAAAACGTAAACACGCACGACGGGTCACGCGACTCCGTCCGCTTTCAGGTCTACATAAATATGGTGAGGACCCATACGATGCAGGTTTTTGACCGGAGTCAGTAGGGAAAGCCCCTACCTCTTTTTTTAATTTTTTTATTCCAAACCCAGTTAATTCGCTCCCACAGGGAGTCGAATCTGGATCTGCAGAGTGCTACTCAGGTGCTCTAACCACTAGCTAGAGGCCCTTTCACCATACGATGCAGGTTGGGCAGTCAGACGATAAAAAAAGAAAGAAAAGGCATGCGGTGACGTTGGCATCTATGCTTATTTATACCAGCAGACGCGGCACGTGCGCACGCACGTGTGTATATAAAGATTTAGCTATTCTCAAATTTAGAGGCACATTATTTTTCGAGTTAGTTGGTCTTTATTTATGGAGAAGAACTCTTCAATTTTTTGTCTATTGGCAATACGGGATAATTGTGTGCACGTGGGGAGTTAGGGGCCCACCTGGCCGGAGGTGGGTACGCGCGGGACATTGGGTGAAAAAAGTTTTGCGGAGAATGAACTAAAAGCGCCTAGAACATGTAAAAATTTTGATGCTTTCTAGTTTTTCCCTCCTACCAAAGCCCGACAATTGAGTCCTTTATGAGAGGGTGGGGGTGGGTTTTTTTAATGGAAAGTGTTTTCAATTCTCTAGGATCCTTTTAGTATAGATTTGCTTGTCTAACTTCTTCAAATGATGATGTCTCTAACATACGGGTCCGATTGTGATTCCTTATTATGATAAAGACCTACAAAATAAGATCCACTTTGCCTATATCTTGAGGTGTTTGCCTATCAGTTTACGTGTAGTATTACTAATAACTTATATAAACATCATGTACCAGTATATATGGTGGACTTCAGTTGAAAAATCAGAGTGAGAAAAGCAGCACAAAATGGAGGGAACGGCTCATGAAGAAACTAGGAAGATTGGCGCCCTACGCTGCGCCCGTATGTTCTTTGCGTGAAGCATTATTGTACATAGTTGGCATCAGCATATTTGTCCAGCCTGGACACGTTTAGAACATCAGCCTTCTTTGAGCTAAAGGAACGATTACAAAACGCTAGTCCACGGACATGCATATTTGGCAAGAGGCGTAGAGGAAATTGTATCAAACCATTTGATGTGTTGAAGAAAAAATGGGAAATGTGAACAAAATTCAGAAAGTGATATATATCCATATATAGAAGGAAGTAATGCACAGACTTGTTGAGACATCTAAACATACACGTGAATTCAATCTGTGAGTACAACTACAAAGGATGAGCTTAAGCGTTGTGCGTGCATAGTAATATCCTCTGTGTCTATTGTCCAATGTGTAAGTAGGTATCAGTTCCTATTTGATCTTCGGCAGAATTCATAAGAAAGGAACATCATACAGTTAAAACAATAAAAGACATATGCTTGATAAATTATACATGATATTAGTACATTGTAAAACAACAAATCATGTAAACAATATAATACACAAGAGGGAATCAATCTGAAAGTTAAGCTAAGCAAAATAACGATAATAATTGAATAGACATGTACCTTCTGTTAAATTCTTATACAGCGAGAAGTCAAAGCAAGATTGGGAAGCAAACAGGACTGCATCAGATGGTTCCTTCAGGCTTCAGGTGCACGAATTAGAATCCTGAAGAAGCAAAGGCGCCTGTCTGCACATCAACCAGAACAGGCAGACCCATATTGTGGCTGAGTATGAACTAAGTAGTCAGAGAGTAACATTTAATTTAACTGGGCTAAACTAATTCGAATGAACCTTAGAAGAAGATTCAGAAGAAAGAAAAATGGAACAGCAGAATGATTTTCAATTTAGAGATCAAAGAACTAAGGTCCAGTCTGAACTGTTGCGCTAAGTCATCAGGTAACAAATTTAATAATGGTAAGAAAAATCGTGAATTCTCTCAAGCAGCATACTATAAATAGGGAAAACATCCCTTGGCACACGAGGTTGTAGCATACCAAGCTGAGAGTTGCATACTTACCGAGCTTTTAAGGAATAGGCTAAATTTGACAGGCAGAGTACGATTCAATCAGTGGTTAGCACCCCTTTTTTTGCTTCCTTTTCTTGCAAATCACAGGCTTTCAAGTGCTATGTATGCTAGATTAGTATGACCTGTGGTTGCAAGTGGAGGACATAGACTTATGCTAGATCATATATGTATATATTCTTATGAACATCTGTTTGCATTTTCCCTCCCAACAATCTGCTGCTTTATACATTTTCCGTCAAACTGTAGGTAGTACAGGCATGGAGTATATTTGACTGTATAAATAGAATAAAAAAATCACTTCATTTATGCCAAAGATGATGTAACATGAGACAAAAACAAATTTAATCCCCTCCAGTCCTCAGATCACAAAGAAGCATATTTTCTTGTGGTGACCTATGCGGTTTTGGAACCATTTATTTTTTTTTGTTTGGTTCCTTTCGGAATCAAAAGTGTGACATCATGAACAGAGCATCCTTTTTCAAAATAACACGATTGAAGCATCAATCATATGTTTAAGGTCCATCATGCCCATGGTGCAGTATTAACTTAGTAGCAATGCCAATAATAGTCAGAGATTTGGAAATCTAAGAAGCATGTGCACCTCAGGATTTGTTAGAATCGGCTGACAGTTACTTCAATCTGATAAAAGCCTAGGTTCACAAAAATATGTTCCTTGTAGTGCTAGCAGTACAGTTGCCTCTGAGAGGTAGCAATGAAAATAAAATAAGGTTCACAAAAGCATGTTCCTTGTAGCAGTGGCAGTACAATAACCTCTAAGAGGTACTAATACAAAATAGCTAAGGTTAATTTAGGAAGAAGTTTGGAAAGACCCAGCCTTGGTGATTAACCTACAGCATTGAGATGTTGGCATCAGCACTTTGAGAGCATGAGTTAGCAGATAAAATGACAAATAAACCTAGTCTGTTATTAAGAAACTTGTAAAGATTAGTATATGAATACGTCGTAGTGTCAAGAAAATATTAATACTTTATGAAATAGCCCACATGCTAACAGAGGCTGTCATGTGGGTGGAGCTAATTCGTTCCTATTGATATTGAAGGTACTGAAAGGGTAACACATAATTTTGTCAAACAATATCTGCAGAGGTTTGTTGAAGGACAGTGGTATATATAGAATTTTAAGTAATAAGGTATTAACTTGCCTTCAGAGAAGCGAGCAGGCTTTCTATGCGGAGTCACCGTCAGGCATCCATCATAAAAGAAATCCATTTCACTCGTTAGGATTGTCAATGGTAATAAAAGGAAATTTGTTTCCGAATACAAAATCTAAACCAGAGAGACTGCAAAACTTTGCTCCAATACACATGATGCAGCTACTATTACGACCTTTGTAACTGGGCAGGCGTATCCAATCATCCATGGTCCTGTGCAACTGAAACGACGAAACCGTCACATCTGGTCAGGCAAGATAAAGCAGCACAAAATAAATTCAAAAGGAAAAAAACGCATTTCCTATTAGTTCATATCTTTCTCATTTTCAGTTAAGTTGTTACTTGTTAGTAAATTATGTTCCTGTCACCCCAAATAGGCTTATGCATACATCTTTAAACTGAAGATCATATGCTTTTTTTTGTGCATTAAAATCCAGAGAATAGCTTTTTCTTCACATTCCCAGACTTAGTTTACATTCATTGTTCGAACCTAGTCCTTGTCCAACCTCAATTGAAACATGTGAACCTAATTGTTCAACTATTTATCACTTTTGATTACTCAGACAGGTTTGCTACCATACCATGCACATATAAATTTTAGATATGCATCGTACCATGTTAGATATCTGGACAATGAGTAAGGAATGTGTACACATTCAGTCACATAAAGAACCAGAGACGGACCCTTTCATTAAAGAATGGCACATACTAGTTGTCGAGCAGAACACTTTGGTTGCTGAATACAGGCATTGAGGCACATGATCTCCAAGAATAGAGGTTAGGAAATTCATCAAGCTAAGAATGTATTGGGAAAAAATCTGTCCCAGGCCGCGAAGCATCCAGGCAAGGAGGAAATGAAAATGACAGACCTGCAAAAAACCAAGTGCTGCTATTATTGAAGTTCCTGGTGCGAACAGTAGATTCATATCCATCCAGGGCCTCGACGGGCTTCGGCCACCCGTCAGTGTTGGTGAAGGGGGGATCCATCAGTCTGCTGGCGGCGGCCGGCGGGCACCCGCCTGGTGGCTGGTGCACACGGGTTTCAATCTGTCCAGTGCTCACATCAATGGATGGAAGGAGATTCAGAGCAGAGTAGCAGCGACAGGGCCTGGGCAGGATGAAGAAAGGCAAGCATTCTGTGCAGGGATCGAAGGAAGACACCGATGGTTTGGCCGTGTGGTTGGAACATGGACCGCCCGTCTCCTCTCCTCTCGGTCTTCTATTTTCTTGAACCAGAGCAAGCGGTGGCGGAGCAGAAGGGGCAACGGAGGCCTAGGCGCTGCGACGGAGCGACAGCAGCAGGGCCGGGAGCGACGGGGCCGGGGGCGGCAAAGCCGGAGCAGCGGCGGTCGGGCAGGCCCAGCTCTGGCCAGCTGCGGCGGCAACCCGTACGGGGAGCTCCTCGCGGGGGAGGGGTGCGGCGGCCGACGGAGGCTCTGGCCGGCCGTACGGTGAGCTCGTCGCGGGGGAGGGGTACAGCGGCCGACGGAGGCTCTGGCCGGTCGTACGGGGAGCCCCGCGCGGGGGGAGAGGCGTGGCCGCCGCGGAAGCCCCTCCTTTAGTGCTGCTCGGCAGCCACACGGGGAGCACCCCGCGGGGTAGACCGCTGCAGCGGCGTATCCCGCACAAAAAGGGGGCGGAGGAGAGCGGTCGCTGTCCTTGCACGCCGCGGGTCGCCGCCGCACGTGCCCGGCCAACGCCGCGGAGCCGGCGCACTCCACCACGACAGCCGCGCGCCCAACCGGCCGGCGGAGGAGAAGCACCGCCGGTGGGGGAGACGACGGGGACCCCGGCGAGGAGCAGAAAGGCGACGGCGCGGGGAAGGGGTGTGGCAGCGCGAAGTGGGAGGGCGGTGAGGGGCGGCGCGAAGAGGAGGGGAGGGGACGGCCGGAGCCGGCGGAGGAGGCGACGGGGGCGGTGGGTCGAAGAGCGAGCGAGAGAGGAGGGAGGAGCGGTCGCCGGTTTTGTTCGGCGGACACCGCCGACGCCCACGCGAAGGCCGATGCGCCGGGCCACGCGTCTACGTCGGAGCGAGCGCGGAGCGGGGGCCGTTGGATGGGGGCCACGCGGGACGCGGGCGCCACGCGTCACTGCGCCACGGGAGAGCGGCCGGATGGGCCGGAAATCTTCCGGGGAGGGAGGGTTACATACTAGCAGCCTAAAAAAGGCCCTTATCATCCTGTTGGAGAAGTGGGCTAGAATCACATCATCCTTCCTTGCTCGCGCCGTCCACCATTGAAGGACATGGCTCCCAGTTATTGGCTTTGAGTCTATGTTGCCTCTTCATCCAAATTTTGTTTGTACACGGCAAGGTCTGAAAAAATGACTGAAACTTAGATCTAGTGTTGTGACCAATAATACATTACTAGGTGATACCCCGCGCGTTGCTGCGGAATTTGTTAAATAGAATTTTAAAGTGAAATGTAAAAGTACAAAACACTAAAGTGATTGCATTGCAACGTTCTTTAGTAAACATTATACATAAAAGTATGACTGATCATACATTTAACTTCTTCTTCTGTAATTTGTAATTGTTACTCACAAAAATATGGCCACAGAAAATCGGTTGAAGAATAAATAGATGGTCTAGTGGATGATGACATGGCTTATAGTAGATAGTGATATGGCGCATAGTGGATGATGATGTGGAATGGTTGTATGTTAAGAGAAATCTAACCATACTTGTTAGTGGGTACCAATTATATAGGTTATATAGATATAGATACGATGGGCCTAACTGTAAGAAAAAGAGTGAGTTAGAAAAGCAGCACAAAGGAGGGAATGGCTCCTGCAGACTAGCAGCCCCCAAAAAAAGCGCATGTCAGCCCACAAGCGGATGGGAAATTTTTTGGACCCTAATCCTGCGCTTCCCAGCCCATACTTGACTTTGCGTACAACTAGGTCCTCTTGAGTAATGAGCCCAGAATCATAATACAAACATGTTCGGTGGTATTTTACGAGAGAGAAAAAAAAAGTAACTGCCCAATTGGTCCCTTTCCACGCTTAAATTATCTTTTGTCCTTGCCACGTTTAATGGTACCACTAATAATCCGTTCATCCAATTGCCGCTGCAACAACAGAAATATCCTGCCCTTGCCGGCTTGTATGTAATCCTCAATTTCCAATCCACACCAGCTGGTATCGGTTTTTGGCATCTGGCAATACTGAATACAGTATGAGCATCTCCAAGCCAGTTTATACCACCAACCAGTAGATGTATAGACAGAGGATAAAAAGTTCAGCACTTTTCGGTAAAAGATATATGACGTCATGAACTGTTACAATTATCAATTTATCATGACTATGCCACTGTTGATATGATAGCAGAATGATAGAGGTGTTCGCGTGCAGCGCTGTTCCAGTACTGCGTTGAAAATCCATTCCGGAGGGGTATGTACGTACACTTCACAAGGGTTGAGTTTAGATGTGCGAAGATACTGCATCTCGCCACTTGAACGTTTCAGGATAGATCAGATTAGGATATATAAACCGTGGGACACGCTTTAGCTTTTACAAAAAGAAGGATGATTTGCAAGATTGATTACATCTAATCATGCCGGTATGATCGCGAGACGCAGGCGTCAGCGCTGATGCATGCAAGGGAGTCTACATGCTGATGGATGCATGTGCCCATTGGATCGGAACATCAGTCGTCCTTAGGGCCCCTTGTACGCTAGCGATAGACGTGCACTTGTCGCCTAAAGATATATTCTGACACGCTTATTTTTAGTGGGTCGATTTTTGGAGGAATGTTGTTAATTAATATATAACTATAATTATTTATGCGTAAAGTTCTATTCCTGCGTGCAGAAAGGAGGTCACGGGAATGAGTGGTTGCATATCTGCGGAGAGAGATGATTGCCTGCATGTGATTGCTGATGTCATCCAAATGCACATAATGCTTCAAACTTAAAAAATAAATCTCAAATTGAGAATCTAAATTAAATTTCGATTTCGCCATGATATATGTTACTACAACAACTTCAAAACAAGACCACATTTGTTGATGTTTAGATAATATATTTCTTACAAACGTATTTTCATAAAGCTTTTTCATAAAGCTAGAACACTTTTTACTATTCCGAGTAATACTTGAACTGCATGAACAAACGATTGGTGTCTGCAAACAAAAGAATAAACATAAGCCGAAAATAATTGAACCATCTAATACAAATAAGTCTCTAAAGTAAACATCCAACTTTAAAAGCAATTAAATTGTTGTATGTGGAGAAGAAATCCACATTGCGAACAAACTATGATTATTATCAAACAATTTAGTTTCAAAAGTGAACAAATAAATTCACATCAGGACAAATTAGTCTAATTCAGTTAACAAAATGGTTCAATATGCAAACAAATGGTACTTAAAAGCAAGAAATTTAGTGACACATGTAAACAAACTATTCTATACGGAGAACGTACACATTCTTTTCACGAACAAATTATGCTTGGCTCCCATCCATGGCATGCATGCAGTGGACCATGGTTTGCTGCACTGACCAGCCCACGAGTATGTCTTCAGGCGACAAATGAAATAACATAGTGTAGATGATAGCTAGTCATCCCGGGCATATTAGAGAGCATCTCCAAGAGATTCTTCATATCTGTTCTAACTTACAGAAATAGAGATTTTGATGAAAAAACGCCCCCCAACGGCCTCTTCAATTGGATATCCAAATATAGAATTATCCTCTATTTCGGATTTCTCGCTAGCCAAAGATGGAGAGAGAGATGACTCTCTAAACTACGCACAAGATATAGAAAAGTTGTTGTAAAGTATAGAGATATAGAAAATAACTATTATTCAAATGACTCTCTAAATGATGATTTAGAGAGTATATTTTAGATAAGCTCTTGGACATGCTCAGCATTTTAGATAGAGAAGGTAAAAATGTGCACGACTTATATTTATATAATCAGAGGACTCATGGATCTCTTTCCATGATTTGAAAATTACAGAGGCATAAATTGAAGCCAAACATGGAATACAATGGCCCCTCCAAACCATCAACAAGAAATCACTACCTCCATTTTTTAATTTGACGGCTGGATCGGAATAAGCTACTAAATCCTACTAAATCTGCTGGACCAAAAAAAAAGGGGGCCAAGGTATCTTCTCAACTTGCAAGCTAAAAATTTCTGCATGTAATTTTCATCCATTCCTGTGTCTGATTAGTTGTACTTTCATTAACAGAAACAATAGCAAGATGATGGTGTACTTCCATTAAAGGAAATGGAGAATGGTGGCAGCCAAAAAGAAACAACTGTGGGGGCCAAAGAGTACAATGCTATTGACAGTTTTACCCAACTTGTGACAGCTCCAATTTGTGAAAATGACATTCTTCATGTTGACGATCTATTCTAGTTTGTGCAAGTTGGTTAATTAGGTAGTATTTTGGAGGTCCAGCTATAGCTATAGTATTTTGTGGGCTAACTATAGTTTTGTGGCCTAATTGTACAAGTGAATGGCCAAGCAAGTATTAGCAATTGTTGCACTAGAATACCAATTTGAGTGATTCATAGTGCCATGTACTGGTTATGTCCTATGAATGTCACTGATTCAAAATGCATACTTTGTTTCATGTCTTGTGTATGCTATCTTCAGTTGGAAACTTTGCATTTGCTAGGCTACATGCTAATTAATGTGTTATGTGGATTCAAAATTATTGTCACAGTGGATTTGCTAGGCAGAATGGCTGAAAGAACAGAAAAAATGTTCAGTCCATCAGTTTTGCCTTGGAAGGAGCTGAAACCATCAGAAGCAAAGTTACAACATGACATCATGAAGCAAAGTTACTGAATCCTGGTCCCTCCAAACCATCAACAAGAAATTACTACACCTCCATTTTTTAATATGACGGCTGGATCGGAATAAGCTAAAGATAGAATACTAAAGATCGAGAAGCATTGGGTCTAAAAATGGAGAGGAGCGAGCCAATAATGAGAGAGCCGTTTCGCGGCAAAACTCGTAGCCGTGGAGCCAATAATAAGATATTGGCGCTCAAATTAACCAATAGGCGCCAAGAGATCCTCTGGCTCCGTCATGTGTGATCGGGAGATTCTGTCGTGTCTGCTGGCCACATATCTCCATCGGCATTTTGTCTGTTCAAGTCAGCTCCAAATTGGCATCTTCCCCGTAGCACTCGCATCGACTTTGGCTACTTGTCACTCTCTGCAATTTGTTGCTATCTAATAAGTCGTCATCATCATGAAATTAAAGTAAATAATCGCTAACTCCGTCCCAATCTGAGCGCTAATCAGTGTGGTTTTCTAATTCTTTTTACAAAAATCTTTTTTTTGAATGAATTCTGCATGAATGTTTTTGTTTTAAAAATATCGATGAAATATCTTCACGAGAACGTACTACATCTACATGTTGACAGAGACCTCCACGCACTCGCACTTCAACGTTTCCTCTTCCGCTCGCCAACAACCGCGCTAGCCCCGGCCGGCCGGGATGGAGATCAACGGCGCCGACGGCGATGGCGCCGCCGCCGCCGTCGCGCCGTGGAACTTTGTTCCGAACGACGCGCTCCTCTGCATGACGGCTTTCTCGGTGCGCGGCACGCTGAACAGGGTGATGGCCGGGATGGTGGCGGGGGCCGCCGGCGCGCGCCCCGTGGTCCCGCTGGGCCACGGCGACCCGTCGGCGTTCCCGTGCTTCCGCACGGCGCCGGAGGCCGTGGACGCCGTCGCCGCCGCGCTCCGCTCCGGCCGCCACAACTCCTACTCCGCCAGCGCCGGCCTCGAGCCCGCACGCAGGTATATAGCAATCAAATCTTGTTTCAAACTAACTCTACAACATCTACCTCACAAAAACTTTTTTCTGAACAATTAATTCCATTTCCAGGTCCATATCGCAGTATCTGTCACGGGACCTGCCATACGAGCTCTCACCCGACGACGTGTACCTGACGAGCGGCTGCACGCAGGCGATCGAGGTGATCTGCTCCGTGCTGGCCCGGCCGGGCGCCAACATCCTGCTGCCGAGGCCAGGCTACCGGTTCTACGAGGCCCGCGCGTTGTTCGACGGCATGGAGGCCCGGTACTTCGACCTCGTCCCGGAGAGGGACTGGGAGGTCGACCTCGACAGCCTGCAGGCGCTCGCCGACCGGAACACCGTCGCCATGGTCGTCGTCAACCCCGGGAACCCCTGCGGCAATGTCTACACCTACGAGCATCTGGGCAAGGCATGTGCTAGTTAGTTCATCATGAGCTGAATGAAAAGGAGAGACTTTTGGGGGAAATTAATTCTGAATGTTTGGATTTTGATTTGTGTGGATGGTTTTGTTTTGTAAATAGGTTGCGGAGGCGGCGAGGAAGCTTGGAATATTTGTGGTTGCGGATGAGGTGTATGCGCACTTGACGTTTGGGGAGAGGAGGTTTGTGCCGATGGGGGTGTTTGGGTCGGTGGCGCCGGTGCTGACGCTGGGATCCATTTCGAAGAGATGGGTGGTGCCTGGGTGGAGGCTGGGCTGGATAGTCACCAATGATCCCAACGGTGTATTTCGTAAAACCAAGGTTAGTTATTGGCACCTAATATGCTGGCATATATATATCTATGATAATGTTAAAACTAGTAGCAGCAGTTCAGATGGATTCATAGTTGTTTCAAAACAGAGTACATGGCAGATGAAATAGCAGAGCCGCTTCAGATTTCCGTGTTGTATGGAGGCTGAACAATATAATTTGCAGATGAAGATTGCTTAATCTTGTTGTTTTTGTTTTTTTGCTTTTCTAATTTCAGGTAGTGGATAGCATCAAGAGTTACCTTGACATCTCCTCTGATCCTACAACTTTTGTCCAGGTGAGTAACAACTGCCATGCCATTTTCTTTCATGCATAAATCGCCAGAGAAATATCACAGCGGTCTGCAAAGATCACCGAGGCACTTAGAGAAATACAGTGGTTTGCAAGCATCCAATCTGATACGTGTTGTGTTTGTCAGGGAGCAATTCCACAGCTCATTGAGAATACAAAGGAGGAATTCTTTGACAAAACCATTGAGGTTTTAAGACAGACCGCGGACATATGCTGGGAGAAGCTGAAGGGGATCGATTGCATCACTTGCCCCAGCAAACCGGAGGGTTCCATGTTTGTAATGGTCAGTGAATAGACTGCATGTATGCTGTCCCATACTTCCATGTTGCATGAAACCATGTCATTTGCTAATGGGGGTCTGAAGTTCCCTTGACTTGCTACAGGTGAAACTGAATCTGTCTTGCCTGCAAGACATCACAGATGATATGGACTTCTGCTGCCGGCTTGCAAAGGAAGAATTAGTGGTGGTTTTGCCAGGTACAGTCCTCCCAGATACATGATATGAACCTGAAGTTCTAAACTATCGATCTTGCATCCATATAGTACAACAAATTTCCTTTTTTTTCTGTGATTGTGATCACGCACGTTATATTCAGAGAAATAACGGTTGCAAATAACTTGTCCAGGATGTGCTGTGGGATACAAGAATTGGCTCCGGATCACCTTCGCAATCGCACCATCTTCTCTTGAAGATGGCCTTGACAGGCTCAAATCCTTCTGTTCGCGACACAGCAAGCTGCAGAAGTGATCTCATAGGCTTGAAGGATTCAATATTGTTTCTACTCCTCAGGATACCTGATGCTGTATCATCTTCACTCGCAGATGATATATTTTGTGCATAAGATCCCTGCTAAGATATGGGCTCTGCTTCTTTCAGTCATCATCAGCTATAGTTACAACTCTCATTGTAACGATCCAGTGTGCTTAGGTGAAATGTAGATCGTAAGTGTGCTTAGGTGATCTGAACTCTGAAGTGTACATCACGGTTATCTATTATGTGAGAGCAGTCTCCGTTGTACTATAGTACTACATGTAATTCTGTTCACATCCACAATTTAATAAAGCCCAATGTCAATTTGTTACCAGAACAAGGATTTTTTTTTAGGAGACGAAAAGCCCATGCAAAAGGTGGCGGTTTGACAATTTAACAAAAATACATCCATGTACAATTATAGGAACCATGCTTCACAGGAAATCAGAATAGCATAATATGCATAATTCCTCCATGTTAGGGCATCCACATAAATACTCAATCTCAGATTGAGACTCAAATTCTTTACAGGGAAAAAGGGAACAGATTATTAGTACACCCACCAGAACTAAAAAGAAAAGCAAACATAACTTAAACATGTAACAACTAAAACAGGAGTACCCAAAGTAAGACTGGAAACCTAATATCAGAAGATGACCACGGTTTCAGTTATTGTGGTTCCAACAAGACATGCCTAATGAACACTTAAAGGAATGTTGGGACAGTCTGAGAATTCACCATTGTTGCCATGATATAGCCATTGCTATTTGTGTGGTTCTCTACTGGCATTGTGTTGCTACTAGACAGTTCTAGTATTCCACTTGGAGAATGCCATTCACAGGTTTCAGTCCATTTGTCAGTTAAGATGTCTACATATGCTGATTGACAACTCTTGCTTTTGAAAACTTCACCTAGAGGCCCATCGTCAAGTGTTTCTCTGGAGACGAGTAAGAGACTTTCATGCAACTCATTACCGTTTTGTGCTGAACTGCCTACTCCATGCAGAATGTATGCCTGGTCATGATCATGCTGCAACTTCACTGGTGATAATGCTACCATGTCACTGTTCTGGGAAGAACCGGAGGATGCGAAGTCGAAGGAATCCATGGGAGTGGATACTGATAGCTGCTTGTGTAAATTCTGTTTCTCCAGCAACTTCCTGCAAAGCAGAGTCTATATCTTCAGTCTATGGAAGAAAACATTGTTCAACCATTCTTTCACTCTTGATTACTGTATTTCATTAAAATTCCACTGTTGCCCTGAATATTCAAATTCAGCTATCCTCAAAATACCTCGACCTAGTATAATTGTTCGACTGACATGGGAATAAAAAATGAAGCTCATCAAAGACAGGATGAACTTAGTAAAATGAAGAAGTCTGTTTCTCCAGAAACTCCCCGCAAAGCAGTGTCTATATCTTCAGTCTATGGAAGAAAACATTGTTCAACTATTCTTTCACTCTTGACTACTATATTTCATTAAAATTGCACTGTTGCCCTGAATATTCGAATTCAGCTATCCTCAAAATACAATACGACCTAGTATAATTGTTTAACTGACATGGGAATAAAAAATGAAGTTCATCAAAGACAAGATGAACTTAGTAAAATGAAGAAATTATTGCTGCAATAAAAAACCTTAGGTCAAATTGATCTAATTACAATTATTAATGATTGTGCAGAAAGTTCAAAAATCTTGTTTGAGTCCTGAATCCTGAGAAAAGCCCATGCAAAAGGTGGCGGTTTGACAACCTAACAAAAATACATCCATAGGAATCGTACTTCACAGGAAATCAGAATAGCATAATATGCATAATACCTCCATGTTAGGGCATCCGCATAAATACCCAATCTCAGATTGGGACTCAAATTCTTTACAGGGAAAAAGGGAACAGATTATTAGTACACCCACCAGAACTAAAAAGAAAAGCAAACATAACTTAAACATGTAACAACTAAAACAGGAGTACCCAAAGTAAGACTGGAAACCTAATATCAGCAAATGACCACAGTTTCAGTTATTGTGGTTCCAACAAGACATGCCTAATGAACACTTAAAGGAATGTTGGGACAGTCTGAGAATTCACCATTGTAGCCATGAGATAGCCATTGCTACTTGTGTGGTTCTCTACTGGCATTGTGTTGCTACTAGACAGTTCTAGTATTCCACTTGGAGAATGCCATTCACAGGTTTCAGTCCATTTGTCAGTTAAGATGTCTACATATGCTGATTGACAACTCTTGCTTTTGAAAACTTCACCTAGAGGCCCATCGTCAAGTGTTTCTCTGGAGACGAGTAAGAGACTTTCATGCAACTCATTACCGTTTTGTGCTGAACTGCCTACTCCATGCAGAATATATGCCTGGTCATGATCATGCTGCAACTTCACTGGTGATAATGCTACCATGTCACTGTTCTGGGAAGAACCGGAGGATGCGAAGTCGAAGGAATCCATGGGAGTGGATACTGATAGCTGCTTGTGTAAATTCTGTTTCTCCAGCAACTTCCTGCAAAGCAGAGTCTATATCTTCAGTCTATGGAAGAAAACATTGTTCAACCATTCTTTCACTCTTGATTACTGTATTTCATTAAAATTCCACTGTTGCCCTGAATATTCAAATTCAGCTATCCTCAAAATACCTCAACCTAGTATAATTGTTCGACTGACATGGGAATAAAAAATGAAGCTCATCAAAGACAGGATGAACTTAGTAAAATGAAGAAGTCTGTTTCTCCAGAAACTCCCCGCAAAGCAGTGTCTATATCTTCAGTCTATGGAAGAAAACATTGTTCAACTATTCTTTCACTCTTGACTACTATATTTCTTTAAAATTGCACTGTTGCCCTGAATATTCGAATTCAGCTATCCTCAAAATACAATACGACCTAGTATAATTGTTTAACTGACATGGGAATAAAAAATGAAGTTCATGGTTCTTAAGGCGTTAAGGCGACGCGTGGCGACCCACCCCCCTCACAACGCCTAGGAGCATAAGGCGCGCGGCGAGGCGACGCCATACACATATCCTAAACATACTAAAATACTGGAATTCAGCACACATATCCTAAACATACATGAGGAACAAGAGCACACGATTTACAATTGCAGAGCTGGGCACCCAATCACAAGCAGCATAGTAGAGCAGAGCAAGCAGGAGAGGAGAGGGAAGACGGCAGAGACCAGAGAGCCAAGCGGAAGTAGTCAATCAGTCATGAACCCCGCCCTCAAAACAAAAATCAGTCATGAACCCAGCCGTAGAGCAGAGCAAGCACAAACAGCAGAGCAGAGGGAGGGAAGAGGAAGGGAAGGCCAGGAGATGAATAGGCGGATAGCTACCCGGCACATCACGAATGGAGACGCGCATCATCGACAAGCGGGGCCGCACGGGTTTGAGGACCAGCGGAGAGGCGGGACCGCGGACAGGCGAAGAGGCGGGGCCGCGGCCGCGGATAAGCGGGAGACGCGCGGGATTGCCGAGGATCCGCCGCCGCGAGTTCCAGGTTCCGCCCCTCCTCCGAGTTCTCCTCCTCCTTCCCTTTCTATTCGCTGTTTCTCGCTCGATTTATGCGTGGGCTGAGGAGATATACTTGCTCAGACGCTCAGTCCTCTCAATTTCGCATGCGCCGCTTCGATTTCGCGCCTGCCACTGCTCGATTTCGCGCCTGGTGCTCGATTTCCCGCCCTCCCCTACTTGATTTTGCTCGCCCCACTCAGTTTCCCGCCCGCCCCTCCCTTTCCCATTGGCACCCCTCGATTTCCCGCACACACTCTTGTATGGCGGACGCCTCAACCTCGAGGACGCCCAGACGACGCCTTATGACGCCCAGACGACGCCTTGCGCCTGAGGCGGACGCCATAGGCATCCTAGCAAGGCGACAGGACGCCTTGGACCCCCAGCGCGCCCCGACGCCTAGTCGTCGCCTAGGCGACGCCTTAAGAACCATGATGAAGTTCATCAAAGACAGGATGAACTTAGTAAAATGAAGAAATTATTGCTGCAACAAAAAACCTTAGGTCAAATTGATCTAATTATTAATGATTGTGCAGAAAGTTCAAAAATCTTGTTTGAGTCCTGAACCCTGAACATTAACTTGCATATGTATTAAACACATGTTCCATTTACTTTCACCAACACTTGTTCGCAAATTCTACAGGAAACATAGTATGAGACAAGTCAATAAGTAATGTAGGATGAGATAATTTCACCTGTTAGATTCTCTTGAGAAAGCATCAGTCACATTAGCAGCTGGGCTTTTCACCTGCTGCTGCCAGGGCACAGCATAGCTATGCAATGATTGTCCACCAGAAACAGCCACGGATGGTTCTGTACTGGTGGGCATTGCCTTTCGGCTTTCCACATGCTTTCTTGAACGATGGCAGTTGCGTTTTATGTGTCTCTCACAGTACTTTTGGTCACCAATAGCATCTCTTGAGCACCGCCACTTCTTGCCATCAGTACGACGGCATCTTCCTGGTTCAGCATCACCAGAACCAGTACGAAATGGTGTCCATCCTACTGTAAAATGCAGTCTCCATTACATTTGAGAATGATGTAAACCACCCGGAAACTAAGCAACATTCAGAATTTCATATCACCCAAGTGACTAAATTTGCATCTAGAATGCTAGAGTTGCATACACCTTCTGAGCATCTTGTTCAACATAACTGGATCCTAATGCTAGCACATGTTTTATATATCTAAAATCATGTAGCATCAGGGCATCACATTGGCAACAGGTAAATATACCAAATGGGCATCAGATAACCAGTACAGAAATGACATGTTTTCAAAACTACTATAATAATCAAGATCATTAGATTGCCTAGATTTGCATTCTTTTTCTTTGTGTCTGGGGAAAAAATGAACTGCTGAAGTGCTGACAAACCATTCTATCCCGATAAAGATAGAAAATCATACAACTAAACCTTACAAGACAATCTATCATATCTCAACTGACAAACAAGAAAACTAAATCCAGATGATCATCTCAGTTCTTCCATAAAGATAACGTTTCACTATTCTTATATTGCAAGTCCCCTTTTTGTGCCTGAACTGAAGAAACAAACCCATGAAAACAGCATCCTATATCAAGAAATACAAAATAAAATGTAGCTAAACCATAGTAGGACCATAAAGGTACGGCTATATGTAGATCGATACAGAAGCTAGAATATTGATACATATTCCGTTTTTCCAAAAAGAAGTTAACAGTTCGATTGGATCTTGTTAGATACATTCTTCGGAATGCTGCTTCAGCGTATTGTCCGGTTACTGCATCTCGTCATTGTCTCATCATACGGTGCACGCACAAACTTCTCGACTCTCTTTATTGTATTTGGTTCAAAATCTTGAGCATACTCCCTTTTATTTTAATACAGCTTGTTCTAATTTTTTCTAGATGTTGGTTTTTATTATTATCAAGATATAGCATACATCTAAATATAAAACAAAATTCATGTATCTAGAAAATCTAAAACGATATATAATTTTGGATGGAGGAAGTACTCGTCAAACATATACAAGCCCTGCTCGGAGGTGATTGCTGCGTCAGCGGCTGCACGGCAGCACGTTTATCGCTAAGACACACTGCTTAGGGTGCTTAGCATTTCCGACGGGCCGAAAATCATAAACAGTGGCCTAATGAGACTATTTTCGCTGCACAACTGTTAGTAGTTCATGTCTGTTTTTTTTTTGACACAGTCACGTCTGTTTTTGGACGTCCATGTGCTCTCACGCCCCTCCCCCTGATCTCTTTAGTAGTTTGCGGTGGCCTCATCTGTCATCTGTGATTTATTAGTAAATAACATTAGCTCCGATGACTGTATAAATATCTTTTTAGTAGTGATAAGGACATGAAAAGAAGAACGGGAGAGTATTCTAGTGCTCAAGTTGTTGCTGGTGATGATGAGACGGCTAAACACACTAGCTGGAAGGCCGGAACATTGACGTGCATTACTCTTGTCATCCACGACCCATTACTGTAATCCCGCGATGTATATATGTATAATATTACTTGACCCGCTGCCACGATCGTCGACTTTAGTTCAGATGCAGAATCATAGTAGAGGCATGTTTAGTTCCCGGTCACATCATCAAACTTTTAAAAATTCTCTCTCCAAACTTCACTATTCACCTATCACATCAAATCTCTCTCCTCATGCATGGAGTACTAAACGTAGGTAAATAAAAAAACTAGTTGCATAGTTTTGATGTACACGACGAGATGAATCTTTTAAGCCTAGTTAGATCATGATAGGACAATGTTTACCACAAACAAACAAAATGTGATACAGTGTCCGATGTGACTTTTTCACTTCACTTTTCAACTTTTCTCATGAACTAAACACCCCAAAATGGGACTAGTAGGCTAGAGGTTTTAGGGCCTCTCTGGAAGGATTCTTAAAACATAGAAATAGGAAAAATATACGAATCGAGGTGCATGTAACTTGCAATCATATAGGATTTGGAAACATAGGAAATTTTGTTACATAGTGTTTGGATGCAACGTAGGAAAAATACAAAAATGTGAAGAGAGAGATAGACACAAAGGAAAGTTTCCAAGAGGTTGGACCTCACATTAGATTTCCTCCAAAATTATAATGGATTGGGCCATTTCATAGGAATTTTGAAGGATTTCATAATAGCCAATCCTTTGTTCTAAAGGGTTACATAGGAAAAGTTCCTATAGGATTTTAATCCTACAAAATTTCTCTATAAATCCTATGTTCCAAAGGAGGCCTTAACTTTTAAACCCCACTCTGTTTCTGCTCCTAAACGGCCTGGGCTGGAAATATTTTTGCACCAATTTGACCAATAATTAAAGGTATTAAATAAAGTCGAGTTCGGTGTTCTGTTTTGCCATTCGAGATATGAAAACAGCATCCTATATCAAGAAATACAAAATAAAATGTAGCTAAACCATAGTAGGACCATAAAGGTAACACAATCTTTCATATCTCGAATGGCAAAACAGAACACCGAACTAACAGGGAAACAGCAATCAGATAACCATTTTGCTTGCTTGTTCCATGCATTTTAAGCCACAGATTCACAACTCCTACCTTACGCTATTGACAAAAGAACAGCTGAGGAAAAGGACTAATTACATGAGCTGGAGCCAAGACCACTCCATGGATTGACACTTCTTCTGATGGGAAGGAGCAAGCTGGATGGCACAGGAGCGTTCACAGCTAAATGCTTGTAGATCAGGGCCTGGTGCTCCAGCTCCATCCACTGCGTTGGAGTGAATGGCCCCCTCACCCTCGACAGCACCCCCTGCATCTTGCTTGCCCCCGAGCTCAGGCCCAACCCTTCACCAGTCACCACAAGAACATCATCAGCAACAAGAACAGACACCAAAACAGTCAGGACAGTAGTGGGGACTGCAGCAAACGGTGCCCGTGACCAACGGCATCCTAGTTCCCACACATGCAAGATTTAAGGAAGCAGCACCAATCAGTGACCTCTTTAGTCTTTTCTTGTAGGTGAGGTATGTGCAACTGTGCAAGGAGGATAAAGATTGCGTCTTTGGGGACAGGACACATCCTGCCCGAGTGCCTGGGGTTGCAAAAGCAAAAGGGGACGGGGAATAATGAACATGCGCGCCCTTTTGCTCGCGACAAGACCCCAAAGGGCAAAGGCAGGGGCTTTTGCAGAGGATGCCATGAGCAATCAATCACAGCTGCGCTCAGCCCCACAGATGCAACAGTATCTTCGCCAGAGGAAAAAGAATTCAAAAACAGAAAAGAAAAGGAAAAAAGATCTATCTTTTCTTTGCAGCATCTCACTCACCTGCTGCGCCACTGGAGGAGAAGCTCAGCATCTGCGCTCCGCCGGAGCCGGCGGTGGTGGCGGATCCAAGAAACGAGCAAGACGGCGGCGACGCCCTCCCCGCCGCACCCAGGAACTCATCTCGGCCTGCTTCCATTTCTGGCGGCGATGTGCGGGGAAGTTAGGATGGATTGGGAGCGATGGCTTCTTGGGGGATCAGATCCATAGTGGGGGTTGCCGGAATGGGGATTGGGGAGGGGGGAGGAGGTGATGGCTGTGGGCGTTGGGGGAACCAGGAAGGGGAGGGGAGACGGGGAATGGAGCAAGCAATGCACGCCTCTGTTCTGCACAAGGGGACAAAATTGTAGCTTGCCTACCACAAAGGTCCTGTTTAGTTCCTGGTCAAATCATTAAGGGGGTGTTTAGTTCCTAGAAAAAGGGTAAAAAGTAGAGTAAAAAAGTCACATCGAACACTGCAGCACTTTATGCATAAGGAGAGAGATTTGATGTGATAGGTGAATAGTGAAGTTTGGAGAGAGAATTTTTAGAAAGTTTGATGATGTGACCGGGAACTAAATAGGGCCAAACTTTCAAAAATTCTCTCTCCAAACTTCACTATTCATCTATCACATCAAATCTCTCTCCTCATGCATGGAGTACTAAACGTAGGTAAATAAAAAAACTAGTTGCATAGTTTTGATGTACACGACGAGATGAATCTTTTAAGCCTAGTTAGATCATGATAGGACAATGTTTACCACAAACAAACAAAATGTGATACAGTGTCCGATGTGACTTTTTCACTTCACTTTTCAACTTTTCTCATGAACTAAACACCCCAAAATGGGACTAGTAGGCTAGAGGTTTTAGGGCCTCTCTGGAAGGATTCTTAAAACATAGAAATAGGAAAAATATACGAATCGAGGTGCATGTAACTTGCAATCATATAGGATTTGGAAACATAGGAAATTTTGTTACATAGTGTTTGGATGCAACGTAGGAAAAATACAAAAATGTGAAGAGAGAGATAGACACAAAGGAAAGTTTCCAAGAGGTTGGACCTCACATTAGATTTCCTCCAAAATTATAATGGATTGGGCCATTTCATAGGAATTTTGAAGGATTTCAAGATAGCCAATTCTTTGTTCCAAAGGGCTACATAGGAAAAATTCTTATAGGATTTCATCCAAAGGCCTAAGCCAGCTTTATATATAAAGCAAATGGATACAACTGTTCAGGTTTTAAAAGGGTCTCACGCCCCAAATTCTGTTTTAAAAGGGCCTCGCACCCCAAATTCTTATAGGATTTCAATCCTACAAAATTCCTCCATAAATCCTATGTTCCAAAGGAGGCCTAAAGGTGTGTTAGCCATACAAGTCACCGGAAGCCGTCCACGTCAACTATGACCGAGCAACCACATCACACGCCACGTGGACGACCGCCATCTCACCTCGAAGCACCGACATGTCAACTTGGGCCCACATGACACGAATTCCATCAGAAGAAGGCGGCCCAAGACATCCAGGGCGCAGAGGCGGTGCAGGGGAGGGTCGGCCACGGGCCGGGCCCGTTCGGCCGAATAGAGGCGGTTCGGCCGAACCGCCCCCAGGCCAGCACCGCCTCCCAAGGGTCAATCCTGGCCCTTGGAGCCTATGATGCTGGGATGGAGGGTTCGGCCGAACCCTCTGGTTCGCCCGAACCGCCTCCCTCGGCCGAAACGGCCGGCAACCGCCATCCAACTCCCTTGGCAGTTACTCCACCCCCAATCGTTCTTTGGCACTATAAATAGAGGGTCACACTTCACCTGTAAACACACACCAAGCCAAGGAGCTCATTTCCACTTTCATTCTAGTAGAGTTAGGATAGTTTAGTTGGGAGTTAGAGTTGAGTCGAGCTTGCCTCCGGAGGTTCCGGAGTCGTCTTCAGAAGCTCTGGTAATAGCTCTTGTATCTTTTACTTTATCTTTTCTTGACATTTGAGTTATCAATATAGTTATCTACTTTATTCTACTTGTGCCTTATATAGTTGCTTCTACTTTAGTCTAGTTGCTTCTATATTGTGTTTCTGTCTCTTATACACATCTAGAAGAACAAGAGGGA
>OAMR01000592.1:461719-475444 GCA_900205405.1 Echinochloa crus-galli | reverse complement strand
AATATCTGGTATTTTGGTTGCTTGTTCATGTATATATATTTGTTCTGATGCATATTTTTATTTTGGTTGCAGATTATTGACGAGAAGGTCCAATGGATGCAAGATGAAAAACATGAGTGTAACTAGTTATTTTGATGTGCCTCTGAATGTAACCTCAGATATTGATTCTAATATTTGTTGTAATTTCCTTGTGTATGATGTAATTTTGATACATGGTCTGAAAACTTGGTATGCCTTTTGGGCTAAAATGATTGAAAACTTGGTATGTATTTTGGGCTGAAATGGCTGATGTCTTTTGGGTGACATGGGCTAAGCCCATAACAAAATGGGCTTGCAATTGGGAACCCACGTCAGCGTCCATGGTGGCTGCCATGTCAGCTGCCATGTCATTGCCATGTTAGCTGCCACGTCATTGCCTTGTCAGCGGCCACGTCATTGCCATGTCAGTGGCCACGTCATCCTTTTCATCCACCTCATTGTCATGTCGGCAGCCACATCATCATCAGTTGTGACGTGTCAACTGGATCCGTGACGTTTATTTTCGTCATAAGTAATGGGCATGGGCTGGGCTGTATGGGCTAGAGACAGCTATTATTGGTGGATCGTCTAAACACAAAGGAGATTATGCGAAGAAGGCACATGCAAATCCAGACAGGTCCAAATTGTGCATTATGTCAAGCAAATGTCGAAGAAAATAGAGATCATTTGTTTTTCGACTGTCCTTTTGCCAGCAGTTGTTGGAACAAGTTACATATTTACTGGAATTTGTCGCTGGACATTCACGAAAGAATTAATGTGGCACGTCAGGCAGCTCCACATGAATTTTTCATGGTTATATTCATCATTGCCACGTGGGAGATCTGGAAGATGCGAAACAGGATCATTTTTTATGGTGCTCGTCCCTCCATCCAACAATGGTGTTCAAACTTTAAAGATCAAGTACTTCTACAGCTAATTCGTTTTCGTGAAGACCATAGGGCTTTTGTAATTTCTGTTTGTTTCGTTCTGCTATTGTATAGTCTCTTGCCTAGCTTTTAGTTTTTCCCCGATCTTATCGCCCCTTCTGTACCTTCACTGTAAGTTGGTTCTTTTTTCCTTTTTAATACGTTGCTATGGGAAACTCCCCCACAGTTTTAGTTAAAAAAAACTTAGTCATCACTGTTCCTTCCTCCCCTCCTCTGCTCCCGAAAAGGACAATCTCCTCCTGATTGCGCCAGCCTCGGGCCAAATTTTCCCACAGAAATCTTGGCGGCTGAGTCAAAATTATTCCTTTCCATCCATCCGGTTAAAATTCCGCTGCTTCTGTCCGGATTTTCTGGCCGCCGGCGCCGCCTGTTTTCGTGCTGGGTTTGCCTTTGTTCCCCGTCTCTTTCTTCCCCCTCTGCGTGGCCCCTCTCACCGCCGTTTGCGTGCTCTTCTTCCTTCCTGCTTGCCTGCCTGGCAGCTAGACTGGTCCACGTACTGGATCACTTGCTTCCCTCTTATTGATTCAGTCGCAGGTACGTCCCGAAAGGCCGAATCCCTCTGTTGTTCTTGATTTGTGATGTGTCGTCGGTTCTTGATTCCTGACTCTGTAGATTGGTTGCAGGGGAAGGGAGGGGAGAAGCGA
Source organism: Echinochloa crus-galli (assembly GCA_900205405.1). NCBI lineage: Eukaryota > Viridiplantae > Streptophyta > Magnoliopsida > Poales > Poaceae > Echinochloa > Echinochloa crus-galli. Next base: position 473,835 of record OAMR01000592.1, on the reverse strand, counting down.
CGATGGCGGAGTTGGTGGGGCCGCGGGTGTACAGCTGCTGCCATTGCCGGAACCACGTCTGCCTCCACGACGACATCATCTCCAAGGCCTTTCAGGTGAAAGAAGAGGGGAGTTGCTGGGGATTTCAGATTTCTAATTCTAACTAACACTGGGGGCCTTGTTCTTCAGTAACAGTAGTATTGGACTGATTGTTTACAGCATCCTATAGTTTAGTTGCCATCAGTTAAGGAGTAAAGAGTTCCCTCAGTTAGTCGATTCATGAGAACATTAGTGATTTGGCTACAGCGGAGCTGAAGAAGCTCAGCACCAACCTGAAAGCCTATTTATCTGCTGCATTTACTCTACTACCACCCAAATTTACACTTTGAACAGAGTACCTTTGGTTGCTGCATTCCTAGGGACACCCAAATTTGTCTCTCTGCAGAGTAATTAGTTCAGAGATTTGTGTTACAGGGTTTGAGTTAATCCAAGTTTCTGTCATTTTTTTAGCAGCAGTGAAGGCAATCTGTTAATCCAAGTTTGTGTCCAATTTTCAGTTAAGGTGTTATGTTAGCAGAGCTTGGGCTGCTAGATTTGAGCATACCATGAAAGTGTGTTGACATGAGTCTAATTGTTGTAGAGAAAATATTCACAATTTATTTAGATGAAAAACAGGGTACACTTGGACATAGCTTATTTTTTGTTTGTGTATGGAGGATGATACTGTCTCTCCCTTTGCTCCTCTTGACTATTCTAGGGAAGGAATGGCCGTGCATTTCTGTTTTCTCATGCCATGAACATAGCTGTGGGGCCTAAGGAGGATAGGCACCTCATGACGGGACTTCATACGGTTGCTGATATCTACTGCCGTGATTGCCGCGAAGTACTGGGTTGGAAATATGAGAGAGCTTATGAGGAGTCACAGAGATACAAGGAAGGGAAGTTCATATTCGAGAAAGCAAAGATTGTTAAAGAAAATTGGTAGTGATTAAGGATTTGGCTATAAAATGTGAAAGATGTGATCAATGTCTTTGTAAATAGCTGTCAGCTGTCGCCAGTAGGTTCCAATATTTGGGCCGTATGATTGTGTTCATGCGATATGTAATCTGCACTTGTTCCTGTCTATTTCTGTGAATAAGACAGATGTGTGCCTATCTATTTGGAAACCTTTCTCATCATTCATAAATGAATGACTTCTATTTATCATTCTTCCAGTTGTGTTAGACCTCAAAATTTAGCAAATTGCAACTTGCATGCTATAACTTGCCACGTTCCTAGTAATAGGAAGTCCTAGTACATTTATATCAACCTGCCTTATTGCATCTTTTTTCATTGAAATTTAAAGTTGCTGAGAAATCAGAAATCATCGTGCGCTTGATGAGTTGTGTTCTTCTATCCGTAGTTTCCTTCTCTTGTTTGTATGATCGGCAACCTCTTTGCTTGCATATTCCTCTACATTCTTTTCTTCTGAATATTCTCTCTTGTTACTCTCCTCTATGATCAAATCCATGCCATGTTTTTTGATATTCATCCTACGATGGTTAGCATGATACTTCACAGTAGTAGAAATTGCATGTTCAAAATCCTTGATTTCTGATGCACTTGCACCATAACAGAAAACTTGGATGTTGATTTTATTAGAAAATGTATAGCTGACTGATTATAGCTTACCTTGTATAGGTGATTTAGCTTACCATGTATAGCTGATATAGCTTACCTTGTATACTAGGATTGTTTCCTTGTACTCAAGCCATATTGGCTATATACATGAGAGGTCACCCCCCCTTGCTGGGTGTGGTGTTTTTCCCCTATCTGTCTCTCTACATGGTATCACGAGTCCAGGGGTTCCCCTGATTCGGTCCCTTCCTTCCTTCCTCTGCTAGCCACCCGTCGCCAACGCCTCCAGGCGCGACGTCTTCCCCAGCCGCCGCACTCCCTGTGCCGCGCCTCTACCCAGCCGCCGCACTCCCTGTGCCGCGCCCCTACCCCCACCGCCGCCACCTCCGGCCGCGGCCTCTTTTTCCCAGCCCTGCTGCCGCCGCCTGTTCCGGCCGCAGCCCCTCTACACCCCTGATCCGACGTCGGCCGCCGCCATGATGTCCGCCAGATCAGGCTCCACTCTCTCCAACACCCTCGGCGCCAACTCTGTCGCCATGACGACGCCCCAGGGCGGCGCCGCCGGCGCCTTCGTCGTCCACCCCTTCGCCTCCGTCAACGTCAAGCACCACGTGCCGATCACCCTGGAGCTCAAGGGCGGCAACTTCTCCAAGTGGAACGCCAACTTCCTCGCCATGTGCGGTAAGTTCGGCGTGCTGGATCACTTGACAGGCGCAACTCCGGCCAACCCCGACTCGGCGTGGCAGCAGGCGGACTGCTGCGTGCGCAGCTGGCTCTTCGGCTCCGTCGTCGAGGCCATCCTCGACCTCACCATGGACGGCACCGCGCAGACCGCTCGCCAGCTCTGGGATGCCATCGTCGGCCTCTACGCGGCGAACAAGGCGCAGCGCGCCATCTTCCTGAGTCACGAGTTCCACTCGATGACTCAGGGAGACGCGTCCATCGACGACTTCATCCTGCGCGTCAAGACCACCGCCGACAAGCTCCGCGACGCCGGCCACGGCGTCTCCGAGCCGACGCTCGTCCTCAACCTGCTCCACGGGCTGAACGAGCCGTACCACGGCGTCGCCGACCACATCGCCGCCACCAGCCTCACCCTCTCCTACGCGCGGGACCAGCTCACACTCAAGGAGCTGCGCCTCGCCAACGGGAAGAAGGTCGTCGCCGCCGCCCTCGTCGCCAGCTCTGGCTCCGGCTGCAGCTCCTCGGGCTGCCGCGGGCAGCAGCAGGCGCCGCAGCAGCACCCGCAGCAGCCGCGGGCGATGGCCAGCGGCGCAACCAGAAGAAGGGCGGGCGCGCAACTCCGGTGGAGGATTCGGCACCGGCGGCGGCGGATTCGGCGGCGGCAGTTTCGGCGGCGGCTTCGGCGGCCCTCCTGGCGGTCAGCCGCGCGCCGCGCCCCCGCAAGGCCCTGGGTTTGCTTCAACCCCGGGGGCCAGCAGTGGGCCGCACTTGGCCAGCAGTGGGCCGCGCCTGGTGGGCCGCCCACGGGGCCGCAGTGGCGCGGCGCAGGCCTGCTGGGCTCCGGCCCCCAGCAGGCCCACACGGCGTTTGCACCCCTCCAATATTCCCCCGGCCCATTTGCTGCTGCTCCTCCGGCCCAGCCACAGTCTTGGGACCAAACTGGGCTGATGCAGCCCTGCAGCAGATGTCGGTCCAGGGGAATTCTCCCTGGGTGCTGGACTCCGGGGCCTCCTCCCACATGACTTCGTCGGATGGTATACTACTTCGCCGCACCCCCACCCCTGTTACTTCAATTTTAGTAGGCAATGGTACTAGTATCCCAGTCACTTCTCACGGTCACTCAGTCCTTCCCACCATAGCGTCTACTTTTACACTCAATAACGTCCTTGTCGTACCTTCGATAGTTCAGAATTTACTTTCTGTTCGTCAGTTCACTCGCGACAACCACGTTTCCATCGAGTTTGATGCTTTCGGTTTTTCTGTCAAGGAACTTCCGACGGGGCGCGTGATTCTTCGCTGCAATAGCGACGGGGACCTGTACACCTGGCAGCCCTCCCCTCCCACTGCGTCCGCACTCGTCGCCGCCTCCCGCTCCTTGTGGCACCAGCGTCTCGGCCACCCCGCTCCAGCAGCTTTAGATCGCCTTAATAAGAACAATTTATTGTCTTGTAATAAAGCAGGCCGCTCTCTTTGCCACTCTTGTCAGCTCAGCAAACACACTCGCCTGCCTTTTGCTACATCTAGTTCTTATACTGCTGGACCTTTTGAGCTTGTTCACTGTGATGTTTGGACTTCACCAGTTTCTAGCATTTCTGGTTTTTCATATTATCTGGTGATTTTGGACGATTACATTCACTTCTGCTGGACATTCCCCCTCAGGCGCAAGTCTGATGTCCACCAGACCATTGTCGATTTTGTCGCTTATGTACGCACTCAGTTTGGATTGCCCGTTAAGTGTTTTCAGGCTGATAACGGCACGGAGTTCGTCAACACTGCCACGTCCACCTTCCTGGCGGCCCACGACACCCTGTTGCGTCTCTCATGCCCGTATACGTCTGCACAAAATGGCAAGGCCGAGCGTGTTCTTCGCACGCTCAACAACTCCGTGCGCACCTTACTGCTCCACGTGTCCATGCCAGCGGCCTACTGGGCCGAAGCTCTCGCGGCTGCCTGCTACCTGCTCAATAGGCGCCCCTCGTCCGCCATTCACAGTGAGGTCCCCTACACACGCTTGTACCGCGAGTCCCCTAGCTATGACCACCTGCGAGTTTTCGGGTGTCTCTGTTACCCCAACCTCCAGGCCACTTCTCCACATAAGCTAGCTCCTCGCTCTGCCGCGTGCCTGTTCCTCGGGTACCCTTCCGCTCACAAGGGATATCGCTGCCTAGACTTGTCCACTCGCCGTGTCATTATCTCCCGACACGTCATATTTGACGAGACGACTTTTCCCTTTGCGGCCGTTCCACCTGTTTCACCAGCCTCGTCCCTTGATTTCCTGACTGATGATGATACTGTGGATACTATGCCTTGCTCTACTAACACTGCAGCTCGCCCCTCTACGTCGGCACCCACGGTAGCTCCATTCTCAGCGAACGTTGAGCAGCCGTCCCCCTCCTCCGAGACTGCAGGTCCGGGCGGGCGTGGTCTCGTGCCACCGTCAGGACCTGCCCCTACCAGCGGGGCTAGCCCCGCGCCCCAGCCAGGAGCTCCTCCGGCACCCCCGCTGCTCGTCTACACCCGTCGACCACGAGCGCCAGCACCAGCGCCGGCACCTTCTCCTGCGCCTGAGCCTGCCCCTTCGCATGCACCACCAGAGCCCCCTAGACTCGTGACTCGCACACAGTCTGGTGTGATTCCGCGCGTGCAGTACAAGGGGCTGGCTGCCATCGTCCCGTCGCAAGTTCCGTCGAACTACCGCAGCGGGCTTGCCGACCCCAGCTGGCGTGCGGCCATGGCTGATGAGTTCTAGGCCCTGATCGACAACGGCACCTGGCGTCTTGTCCCGCGATCGCCTGGTGCCAACGTCGTCTCCGGGAAGTGGATCTTCAAGCATAAGTACCACTCCGACGGTACTCTTGCCCGGCACAAGGCACGCTGGGTCGTTCGAGGCTTCTCCCAGCAGCACGGCGTCGACTACGACGAGACGTTCAGCCCGGTGGTCAAACCGGCGACCATCCGGGCTGTTCTCAGCATCGCCGCCTCCCGTGCCTGGCCTATCCACCAGCTCGACGTGAAGAACGCATTTCTTCACGGACATCTCGACGAGACCGTCTACTGCCAGCAGCCGCCTGGCTTTGTCGACCCCGCCCACCCCGACTACGTCTGCCACCTGCAGAAGTCCCTCTACGGACTCAAACAGGCGCCGCGAGCGTGGTACCAGCGGTTCGCCTCCTTCATCCGGCAGCTTGGTTTCGTCGCCTCGGCCTCCGACACCTCCCTCTTTGTGCTCAAAGAGGGAGCCAGCCTCGCCTACTTGCTGCTCTACGTCGACGACATCATCCTCACCGCTTCGTCCTCGACGCTGCTGCAACAGATCATGGCCAAACTCGCCTCTGAGTTCGCCATGACCGACCTCGGCGACCTGCACCACTTCCTCGGCATCTCCGTCACGCGCTCGACTGACGGCCTGTTCCTGTCCCAGCGACAGTACGCCATGGATCTTCTCCAGCGTGCAGGCATGGCTGAGTGTCACTCTACAGTGACTCCTGTTGACACTCAGGCCAAGCTCTTGGCGTCGGACGACGCCCCGCTGTCTGCCTCTGACAGCTCCGACTACAGGAGTCTGGTGGGTGCTCTTCAGTACCTCACCCTGACTCGCCCTGATCTGGCGTACGCCGTCCAGCAGGTGTGCCTGTTCATGCATGATCCTCGCGAGCCTCACCTCGCGTTGGTCAAGCGCATCCTCCGCTACGTGAAGGGCACGCTCTCCTCCGGACTCCACATCAACACCGGCCCCGTCGACAGCCTGACCGCCTACTCCGACGCCGACTGGGCTGACTGTCCGGACTCCCGCCGCTCGACTTCCGGCTTCTGCATCTTCCTCGGCGATAACCTGATTTCGTGGTCTTCAAAGCGCCAGACCACGGTTTCCAGGTCCAGTGCCGAGGCCGAGTACCGCGCGGTCGCTCACGCCGTCGCTGAGTGTTGCTGGATTCGCCAGCTTCTTCAGGAGCTTCATGTTCCACTCGCTTCCGCCACCGTTGTCTACTGTGACAACGTGAGTGCCGTCTACATCACGGCCAATCCTGTCTACCACCGGCGAACGAAGCACATCGAGATCGACATCCACTTCGTACGCGAGAAGGTGGCGCTTGGACAGGCTCGGATTCTTCATGTTCCCTCCGCTCATCAGTTCGCTGACATCATGACCAAGGGCCTTCCTGTACAGCTCTTCACCGAGTTTAGGTCCAGTCTTTGCGTCCGCTCTCCTCCCGCTGCGACTGCGGGCGGGTATTAGGAAATGTATAGCTGACTGATTATAGCTTACCTTGTATAGGTGATTTAGCTTACCATGTATAGCTGATATAGCTTACCTTGTATACTAGGATTGTTTCCTTGTACTCAAGCCATATTGGCTATATACATGAGAGGTCACCCCCCCTTGCTGGGTGTGGTGTTTTTCCCCCTATCTGTCTCTCTACAGATTTGCTTGATAGATTTAAGGTGCTCCATGCCAAATTGGTGACTGTATGCTTTTGCTTTGATTACATGGACTGTTGTGTGTAGCCTCTCGAGCTTCGGCACAAATGCTGGTTCAAATATCAAGCAAGTTCCTTCACAACTGAACAGTAGCTCTTTCAAATATGGGAACCCTACTCCATGGAGCACAATCCTGTCCTTCTGAGGTGATTTCAACCATAAGTCGAGATGAAGAAGGGAAGGCAACTCCCTGAGGATTATTATGTCTTCATCTGTTAGTTCTGCAATGTTAATGTTTAAATCAATAAGGTTGCAAAGTGATGCCATCCACCTTGGCACTCTTGGGAGAAAGTAATAAGCTGATAGTCGGAACTTCTGAAGGCAATTGGGTGGCGGCGACCAAGAATCCAGGAACTCAAGGTAACCAAAGTTGCGACTACAGACTGCAAAGGATTGAAGATTGCCTGTGCCCAGTTTTCCCAGAGTTCTCATCATAGCCTCTTGGTGCTTCACATTTCCAGAAGTAAAATCTGTCCAGTTGATTGCAAGCTCCATCAAGCTTTTCAGATTACCAAGTTCTTGTACTGCACATGCTGAACTGCCACAAATGTCAAAACCTGATATGGTTCTTAGGGATGTCATGTTCCCTATGCCATCTGGTAGCTTTATTTTTCCCCATGTATGGCCACCGCTGATTATATACTTAAGCTGGTCAAGCCCTGTTATTGTTCCAGGTAACTCTTCTATATTAGTATCTCTTATGTCTAATGTTTCCAAAGTTTGTAGGTCTCCTATTTGCGGTGGGAGGTTTGCAATCCATGTTCTCCGGAGGCTTAAATACTTCAAATGAAACAAAATGTTGATATCTTTCAAATGATTTTCTCTGAATCCTTGGCAACCCTCTAGATTTAACACTCGCAGGACTCTAAACTCAGATAAAGAAGGTACAAGGTTAGCCTGTACAAATGAGGTTAGTGTTCTAACGTGATGCAAGTTCATTTCCTCTTGTGTTTTGGAAATTTCTGAGTCACACTGGATAGATAATCGGCGAACATGGCCTTGTACAGATGAGGTTGGAACTGGATGACAACCGATCAAAGTGACAAAATTCTCTTCAATTGCCTTTGATACTATAAGCTCAAGCATTACATCATGAACCCGACAAGCATGAGCCCTACCATCACAGTTTATATCCATTAGCTGGACCATGCTTCTATTGATCAGCTCATTGAAGTAGCCCTCTGCAACATCCTCCACACTTAGACCTCCTTCTACTCCAACAAATCCTTCAGCAATCCACTGCTGAATCAGACTATCCATTTCAATCTTGAAGTCCTCTGGATATATACTAAGGTACAGCAAACATGTTTTCAGGTGGTAAGGAAGGTCGTAATAGCTGAGGGAAAGTATTTGCTTCATTCCTTCTAGGTCAGGATTCTTTTCTAATGCAGAACCAATGGAGACAAGCAATTTCTCCCACTGTTCTGTCAACATGATAGGCTTGCTAGCTAACAAGCTAGCTATGCTGATTATAGCTAATGGTGACCCGCAACATTTCTTTAGTATCTGATCTGAAACTCCCTTTAGTTGTGGAGGGCAACCTTCGTTGTTGCCAAATATTCTCTTGAAAAATAGGACCTTTGAATCAGATTCATTAAGTGGTTCAATTCTGTGTACACGATCATCAGGCTCAGAGCAACACAACTTTGCTACTGACTCAATTCGGGTAGTCGTCAGGAGCCTGCTGTTGTGATTATTCTGAGGTAAAGCACATCTCACTTTTTCCCATGCTGATTTGCTCCAAACATCGTCAATTATAATGAGGTACCTGAATCAAATATTGAGCCAGATTTGAATACCACTATATACGAGATGGTGGAGCTGCCATATTTAAAGCAGTGAATTGCCAACACACAATAAGTAAAGAAATTTGGGATATTTCTTTGTTCAATATATTTGTTGTGATTTAGAGACTGAGCATACCTTTCAAATTACCTTGGGTTCAATGGTCAATACATACTAATATCAGGCTGAATGCATAGCATTGAAAAATGACAATTAAGCAAAAAAAAAGTTCTAATGTTACTCTATTCACTGCTCCCTCCGTTCCAAAATAAGTGTTCATATGGCATTCAAATTTTGTTCCACAAAGAGTATTCATGTAGCTTTTAGGAATGTACACATTAATACGAAAGTGCATAGAGAAACGCATAGAGCCAATCAAATAGTTAGTTAATGCTTCTTTTAGAAGGGTAAAATGATCATTTGTCATGACTAGTAATCTATCTTAAAATTTCTAAAATGAGCACTTGTTTTGGGACGTAGGGAGTAACTGTCTACATTCTTTGGTGTGTAAAAATATGTTCGATGATGCAGGGCCATTCCTATCATACAGTTAGCATATTTGTAACATTCCATTCGTAAGTAAGTTTGACTTCATGAGTAGCCCCATATTGTAAGATCTGGTGACGCAACTGTGTGTTTTTTTGTTCAACAATGCTAAAAGGTGCAATAAAATTTGCCATTGTTTTAAGTCGTTATTTTTGTAGCTTTGTGGCATGGACCTGGAAAAGCTAGAGAAGTCACCATGGGAGCTATCGTTCAACACATTTTTAGGATTAACAAATCAAAAATATTATTTTGTTTGCAGAGTATAGTTTGTGCTAAAATATTATTAATACTTTGTAGATAAGATACTAATAAAACTATAATTAATAACATCTACGAAATTATGTAACTAGTAAGAAATATAGAGCAAGATATTGTGCCTTGCTAGGTTTTCTCATAGTTCTTCAAGCTTATAAGAAATATTTGATGCTAACCTATATGTTGTTGTTGAGAAATTTGTCTTTTACTCTGAGAGGTTTAGTTTAACCATACGACCAATTTATTATTCAAAAGTCATATCAGGTCATGGTATCATGAGACTTTGACGAGGACCGGAAATGAGCTGCTACTTTTGTTTTTTCTTGAAACTGCATATCTAGGTCTTGAATTCTTGATACATCAAAAGGTGTCCCTATCAGATTTTAATGTACCAAATACATAACCCAAAAGCTTAAACTGATAAGAAATAGTAGTTAGACATATACCGTAAAGGAAACTTGACCTTGCTTACCTTCTGTTTAGCAAGCACTCCTTCAGCTTGCGCCTCCTCCCAGGTGTCCACGCCGTCAACCTCACCTTGCGCAACCTGCGATAGCAAGTCCTTCAAGAGCTTCTTCATGTCCAGCTTCTGCGACACTGCTGTGAAGGCGTGGCAGCCAAACTGCCCCCCTACCCTCCGAAACACCTCCATGGCGAGAGTTGTCTTGCCCAGACCGCCAAACCCGACAATAGAGAGCACCTTGAGGGTGGTGGTACCACTCATCAACCACTCCACGATGTCACTCGTGGGGCCGTTCATGCCAACCAGATCTGGCACGTCGGCGTATAGAGCGTTGATCCGAGGATCAACGGCCATATGATCCTGTAAAACCCAGATGTCATCGCCACACCTGTACCTCGACTGCCGCTCACTTACCTCGATCGCACGGGCCTTGAGGCCCCGGAGATCGCCAGAGAAGCGAAGGTGTGTCCACGCCGTGGTCACTAGCCGTGCGACGCGGCTTGTGAACCCTAGGAGGGTGCCTGACCCACGGCGAGTGGCATCGCAGTCGTCGACACGGTGCATGAACTCATCCATGATGTCCTCAACATCGTAGGCGAGCTCCCTCACCTCCTTGGTCCAGGCCCTGACCTGGGCGTTCGGATCACGCACCATGGAGAACCGCTCAAGGAAGGCGTGCATGCTCTCAAGCTCAGCCCGAAGGAAGAGGATGTCGGCCCTCGCGCTGGTCATCAGCTCGTACTTGACCAATGATGCACCCTCCATGCTCAAGGAGGGGATGGAAGAAGGAATATCTCTCAGTCTGTTGTGTTGAAAGTGTAGAGCAGGACGTGGAGCTCATTTTGAAGCTGTGGGTCTGGACCTGCCGTGAGGACTGGGTTCCATGGTCTCTGATCTCTGTGCCTAGCACAGTGGAGTCATGCTTCCAAGAAGTCTAGTCTACCAGTCAGCCTGCGACAAGAAAATATGAAAACACAAGGACGACGACCTTGTGCATGACGTGAGGGCCGTCCGATTGGGAAAAACCTCGGTGATCTGAAGCGTCCCCTCGAAAGAGAGAACTTAATGTAATACAAATACCAGTCCCAGGATGCTGGTTCACATTATTACAATAGATGGTTCAGTACATAAAAGACATTACGGGTGACGGTAGCATTGTAGCGCTACTAAAAACAGAACTAGAGCTAAACTCCAGATAACAAGATTGACGACAAAGAGGTCTTCATCAGAGCGGAACGACATGTGGCTTCAAGCGGGTGACCCTAACACATAGGTAAAGGTTGGGTGCAGAACGAACCCCCCTAAACAACGTCCTCGGGGACAAAGTCTGGATCCTCCTCTGTAACAAATTAAGAAAGGGTGAGTACATACGTACTCAGCAAGCGCAAGCACATCCACGGAAGGAATATAACAGAAAGCATGCTAGGAAATAATCAAGGACATGTTCATGGTTTATTTGCAGTAAAGCTAACTTTTACACATGCAAGGGTTTCATTTACAAAATGGTTTTCACAAGCATTTCTTTTAGTAGCATCAATAAACACAGTTATTTATCTCACAATGTGACCAAGATTTCCACGCTACCGGACTTCCCATCCGTCGTAGCTACTGCCAAAGTCTTTCCCAAAACAACTCACACCATAACTCATTCCCAAAACAGAGGACTAGTGAAGTGACCAAGCCGTAACTCGCCCAATACCGTGGACACGGCTATCCGGATAGGTTTTAACTCTGCAGAGGTGTACAATCACAAGTAGGCTACCACAGCATGAACACCTTAGTGCCAGTGTAGCTCCTTCAAAGCCATTACCCACCATAGCTAAACTGACAGGTTACCACAAAAGCGACCAAGGGGCTAGCAACCTACCTGACGGGGTTCTAACCAGGGGCATATTTCACATAGATCGTATCCCCGTCTCCATGGTCCTCTGTTGCTCACCAGCACACCACATAACCAACAGTTTAACTAGTGGGATTTATGCTAGGCCGTTGCCACATACAACGGTCGAGTGGTGGTACAATAAAAAGGGTTAAGCTAGATGACACATCAACATCATCCAAAAACCGTGACAGGATAGAGATCTCCCACCGTGCTCAACCACAGAGGCTCGAGCGCACCTCGGCATTCCACACAAGGAATACCGTCTGTCTCATCCCACACGGATACCCATTTTATTCAACAAAATCCACCTTTTATTTTAAACCACACACGCAGTTGCTTTTGTAAACACCAAGTGATTTTAATAGAGGGTATAATAGTAAAACAGTCCTGAGCATTTCTAGCAGTGACTAACATTTAAACAGAGCA
>OAMR01000592.1:442213-454884 GCA_900205405.1 Echinochloa crus-galli | reverse complement strand
TTAAAAAATTAAGAAATAATATACAACAATTCTACTATGCAGTATGGTTTCAGCCTTGCAGGCATGATAAAGGATGACATTCTTCAAGAGTATTCATATTTTTGGTGTTTTCAGGCAATGAGAGACTTATGGAGCAGCAGCTGCCTACTTCAGAGAACAGAGAAAAAAGCATGGTCAGCTTACCTTGCCCTTAATTTAGGTTGTCCAAGGCTCCAAAAGCATGGCCAGCAGTTATCACAATTTTGTGTCAGGGTTTTCCGTTGAGTTAGTTACTATAGTGTCATCTCAAATTTATCAAGAAATAGTTATTATAGTGCATTTGTCTCGTTATTATAGTAATTGTTTTTTTGAAATAGCTTGACACCAAATTATGGTAATTATGCGCTTAAATTATCGTTCTTACGTCAAATTGTGGTAAACGGCCAGAGTTGATTGCCGAATACGGATGAAAAGTTGTTGTAACTCTTGATCATATCCTAATTATCGTAATTAGCTCAGCACCACGGGGCCATGAAATTATGGTAACTCCCTATCTATATCCCACGTCTACAAATATTTCGTGATAAATTTGACTGTCTAAAAAAGTTGCGATCACTCACTGTGGTATTTGTTCACAGGTATTGCTGTAATCAAATATGCGGTAAACCAGGTAGATATGCATTCTCGTAACCAACCCATAGTCGTTTACTAGCTTGCTTGCATACCGCACCGTGAAGTTTGAATTCCAGAAATCACACCCGGCTAATCAAGTTAAATTACAAGGCTGCATTAATTTTCTAGTAATCACCGTGGCCCCCGCAATCCACTAGCTTGCATGCAAAATACAGCTCGGCTGGACCGTGTGCCTGATAAACGCTGGAGCTCCGGTTGGGTGGGCGCCGGGTCGCATGGCCTGGCTACAGAATTTCTTATTCTGTGGCCGGCTATAGATTATAACTTTATATATATATACATACATATATATATATATAAGAAAACTCACTGTTTTGACGCTCTTGTCTCGTTTGTCCCATGTACCACTCTGTACACGTGTAGACTTCATTAATCTGAGCATTATTTCTAGCAATTTATTTTTATTCATCGAACTAACTTTGGAAAACAAAATATTGGAAGGAAAATAAAGTGAGCACCTAAACAAATGAAAAATCAAATTGGAAAATGAACTAAACTAAACGGTGCTCGAAGAGGTACAACCACAGGACATCTAATCTGTAGGTGGATCATAAAATGTCATGTGGCTTTGGGAAGCCCCTTGAATTTGGCTATGAAAGCTTGGGGAGGACATTGATCTTGATATCCGTGCCCATCCGCCAAAGCTCGCCTTCAGCAAACTTTTCCTCTAAATTGTTTAGTTTTTGGCGCGTTGCGCCAATTCTTCCTTCAGGCTCTCAACTGCGGGCTCCTCTTCTTTCTCCTCCTCATAGTCCTCATGGCTTTCTCCGTTGGTGGGGTTTTGAGGATTTTGCTTGTGATACTCTTGGAGGGGGAACCCCTGGGTGAGGTAAGGTCTTTGGACAAGGATTGGGTGGTCATGGCGGCTAGGAATGCAGGCTCTATGTTCGGGAAAGTGATGGTGGAAGATGATGGTCTTTCCCTACACTTTTCTCATGTCTCCAGGATAAGATGGGATGGAGATATGTTTTTCTTTCCAGAGCCTTCACATCTTCTCGACGGTCTTTTGTAGAATGTTCTTGATCCTCTTATTGGATGTTTCTGCTTAACCACCAGTCTGTGGGTGATAAGGTGTGGCTATAATATGTTGCTCCCCAAACTAGATAGATATTCCCGGAAAGTGGAGTCAATGGAATGGGAGCCTTTGTCGCTAATGACTAGCCTAGGGACGCAAAGCGAGGAAAGATGTTTTCATGGAACATTCGCTTAGAGTGCCTAGTGTCTACGGCTCAACAGGGCATGGCTTCTACACATTTAGAGACGTAATCTACGGCGACCAGAATAAACTCGTAGTTCTCTGAGTTAGGGAAAGAAGCCATGAAGTCAATTTCCTAGACATCAAAGATTTCTACTTGAAGATTAGTGGTGCGTGGCATCGCGTCTCAAATGCTTATATTCTCGTGCATCTGGCAACATGGGTATCTCCTGATAAATTCCTTTGCATCCTCGTACATGCTTGGCCAATAAAATTAATATTGCCAAACCCTAGTATTTGTTCTAAACACTCCATAGTGACCTCCATAAGGTTCTCCATGGCATCTATCCAAGATTTTATGTGCGTTAGGTGTAGGTATGCATCGTCTAAAGAGTCCATCACTACATATTCGAAAGAGATACGGGTCGTCCCAAAGGCAAAATCCTTTCCTACTTTCACCTGGTGGGATGTACCGTGCCACCATGAAGTTGACTATATTGGCGTACCATGGATCTGTGTTGTAACCTTGAGGAGTGTATCGTCCTGTAGGAATCGTCAATGTGAAGATTATATGGGACTTTCATCCTAGACAGATGGTCTGCTACTAAATTATCTACTCCTATCTTATGTCTCATCTCAATGTCAAATTCTTGGTGCAAGTGCATCTAGGCACTTAATCAATTAATGACAATAGAAATTTGGATATAATTCTTTAAATGAGTTGTGCAGGAATAAAATGAAATAGGAAGGATGAAAGGAAGGTCCCTAATTTTTATTTGTATGGTGGTGGATTCAATCGAAGGATTTAAATTTATTTATGGTTTGAATTTGAGTATAGGATCACCGTACTATCAAGAGGGACATGCTTGATTGATCTTGGTTGTTAAAGTGCTTAAATTGAGATGACAATCCCCACGAGAGACACAAATAGGCCTCACTCATAGTTTTTAGTTTGGGCGGAACTTAGGCCCAAAGATCCGATCCGGATGTTTAGGCCCGCTCGGTTTTTATTGTTTCCGGGCCGGATGATCCGATAGCTGTGTCGGATCTTGCACGCCTGAAAGATCTGACCCATAGTCGGAAGATCCAATACCCCTTCGTACAACACATAACGGTAATATTTTGGGAGGTTGGTATAAATACCCCCTCACCTCCCATATTCATTGCTGCTGCCTTACTCTACCTAAACACACCTCTTGAGCATTCATTTCATCCCTCTTCTCCTTCCCAAAGCTTGATTCTTGTAAGGATTCACTTAGGGTTTGAGTGTGACAGAAGATTTGAGGTGAGAGACAAGGGCACTTTGTGACCCTCTACTTGTTCATCTCTTGAAGCACTTGAAGCAACTTTGATTCATCCATTCACATTTGTTACTCTTGAGGCTTTGTTCTTAGATGGTTAGAGGTGCCAGTGAGCTCCCATTCCTTTGCAGTTTGAGCCCCAAAAGTTTGTATTACCCCTCTCTTTGTAAGAGCAATAGTAAGTGACTCAATCCTCCTTTGTGGCTGATTGAGGGTGACTTGGGGCTACTGACAGCCGGGTTCTTTGTGAGCATCTCAACAAAGATGTAGCTCCTTTGTGGAGTGATCTTCGAAAGTAAATCACCGCGTACTTACTTGTTCTTAGGCCATCTTTGGTTGGGCTTCTACCGGCCGTGGCTTCTCAAAAAAGCCTGAAGTCCAACCAAAGGGCACGCCTGCCAAGGAAAGACACAGCCAAAAGCTGTTGTGAGCCAATGCAATTCTCCCCGCACTTCCATACATGCTTTTAGCGGCTGTGGAGTCAAAATTTTCCACGAAATTACCTGCATTGCCACTCGTTAGTGGATACCGGTTCGTTTCTTTTTTCCCCTCCTCGTCCCCGCATCAAACAGGCATGCGAGGTCCTAGTCCGGTCGTGCGAGGTCCCGGCTCCTCCCTGTCGACATGCAGCAGGGGCGAGCAGCCATAGGCAGCAGCGAGCCAGCGGAGCGGTGAGCTCGGCTAGCGGCGCGGAGAGCTTGTCCCCATGGGTAGTAGCGGCCCGGTGAGCTTGGCCCTTGGGCAGCAGTGGCATCGCGAGCTTGGCCCCATTAGTGGAAGTAGCGGTGCGGTCAGCTCGGCCTTCACGGTGGCGGCGCGGTGAGCCCGGCCAGGGGCGGAAGCATCGAAGCTTGGCACTAGTGTAAACGGACAGTGGGCATGAGTGCTCACAAAGAAGGCCATCGTCGAGTTAATGACCTTTATGGAGATGCTCGTGGGAATCATTTTCTAGCGAGGGACCTTAGAACTAGTGTAAGGGATTGATGGAGAAGATGACGATTCGGTAGGTGGAAAGAATTGCAGCGGGATGGGCTACATCTCACGGATTTGTGGGGCGAATGGAGCTCTACGCTACTTCTAACGGGAAGTTAGAAGAAGAACTGCTTTTTTTTTGTCGTCCGGCCACCCCTATCATCGCCGGCTGCCCGCTGTCGGCCGCCCGTCATCTGCCGCCATCGCCCCGCAGTGCCTCCATCGCTGCGCCGTCGCCCTGCTCGCCGGCGCCCGCTACCTCTGCCCTGCCCGCAGACGCCCAATGCCCAGGCAACGAAGGAGGAGCAGTGGAGCAGGGGAGGAAGAAGAAGGGGCTGGCGAGTGGGGTCCACTCGTCAGTCAGAGAGGGAGAGGACTATGAATGACATATGGGGTCCACTAGCTACTTTTTAAAAAGCCACAACACCTCTGACCAAACGGTCTTCTGCTTTTCCCACAGCTGTTTTCCCACATCTGCTTTTCCACAGCTCACAGCCCAAATCAGCTTTCCAAAAGCCATAGACCAACCAAACACACCCTTAGTGTTCATTGAGCTCGATTTGATCCAATCTACTTGCTAGTTGTTATACTCTTGTGTAGATCATATCTAGAAGGTTATATACTTCATATGTCAACTTTTTCTATTTAAGTAGAATCTTCAAAAGGTCAGTAGTTTTTGAATCTCGAAGTCAGTTTCATTCCCTGTCGGAAGATCCTGCAGTGTCGGATCTTCTAGGCCGAAAGATCCGAGACTGTGCCGGATCATTCAACATTTAACAAATTTTCGAGAAGAATTTGCAGAATTTTGTTATAGGGCCTATTCACCACCCCCTTCAAGGCCTAGTGTTGGTCCTTTCACTTGGAGTATAAGGACCCAGTGGATGAGCCTTGGTTTCGCATCCTTTTTGGTCAAAAGGTACTTTAGAGCAGCATGGTCTAAATCGACTATGACCTTTGCCCCAACTAGGTAGGACCGGAATTTGTCTGTAGCAAACACCACTGCTAATGGTTGTGTAGTTGAGCTGGGGGCAGTGAGTGTTTTGCTATCGTATGAGATAGCATAATCCTTCTTATCCTTGGTTTGGCCCAAAACAACTCATATGGCATAATCGCTCTCATCACACATGATTTCAAATGGGCTGGTCCAGTCAGGAGGCTAGATGATGGGACCAGAAATGAGTGCCTTCTTGAGAGTGTGATAGGCACCATACCAATCTTCATCAAAGTTGAAAGAGGCTTCCTTGGCTAGGAGATTGGTTAACTATCGGGCTATTTGAGATAATTGTTTTGATGAAACGCCAATAAAATCCGATGTGGGAAAGGAAACTACGAATCTCCTTCACATTGGTGGGAGGTGGAAGTTCAGGGTCATGTTCAGGAGTATGACAGAGGAAGACAACAACCTCTGCCTTAAGTTGAGTCTTTTCCCGATCAAAGACGAATCTCCGTGACAATTTCCTTGCACCCCAGGATAAGATGAGAAATTGATATGATGTGTATGAAGGCTAGGAGTAATCCCTTTCAACTCTTAGGCCGAGTATCCAAAGACTAATTGATCTTCCTCCAAGACAGTGAGAATCTGTTGAGTTTCAATATCGGATAGCTTGTCATTGATGATTACTGGAGTTTGTTTGTCTTTAAAGAGGAAATCATACTTTAGTCTAGGAGCGAGAGGCTCAATCTCAATTGGAGATGGTTTAGGAGTTTCACTTGTGTCAAGCTCGATTGGAGGATGAATTTCTTCTTCCTCTATAAAGAATTGGGCGTCTTCCTCTGGGATAGGTTGCTCTAAGTCTCTCAAAGTTGTTGACATGACTTCCTCTATAGGATCGGGATTGGGATCTGCTTCTATTGGGGTATTAAAGGAGTACGAAGAAGAGACATGGTCCAGTTCTTTCTTGACCTTATGTTCTACTAGCTGGTTTGTTGGTGTGCTTTCCAAGATTTTCATGATTGGCCTATCGATAAAGATGAAATCTGTGGAATCATCGAATACGTCAAAGAAATGGAAATCTAGAAAAAGTTCAGGGGCGTTAATCTTAACGGGTGTGACCCGCAAGATCCCTAAACAGTCGAGGATCCTTGCTGATGTGAACCTTAGACATTTTTGAGATGATGACCATGGTTCATCGGGGAGTTGAGCTTGCACCAAAGGGCTACAGATGATATTGATTCCAAGGCTCGGGTCGTACCCGATTTCTTTGTCTATGCCCATAACTTCATAAAATATCATTCATATCTTTTGGGCATCTTAACGACCTCGGTCGAGGCTTCGGCCTCGTCTAGCCATTCCCGACTCATGACTGCAGAGAGGCGTCCTAAGTACTCCCTCTGATATTCTAGTTCTTCCTAGTCGGGAGGTTGATCCTTTTTACTCTACTTGATGTTCCAATGGGAAACTAGCTGCACTCCCTATATGCTATTGAATAGATCGTCGTCAAAATCATGGGGAGTGGTGTAGAGTGGATCATAATAATCCTGACTAAAATAGGGTGGTGGTTCGAAATGATCATCGGGTTCTGATAGAATGGAAGAGCTGATAGATTTGGATTGTAAACATGTAGAATCTTCAAGGCTAGGTTGCTTCTCTTGTTCATCGGGGAGTTCGTCATAGATTCCAGTGTAGGGAGTGTCTTCCAAGACTGATCCGGGATTACTCTCGCTTCATTGTGAATCAAATAAGACTGAGAACGACCCCCTAAAGCGGAGTTCAAGAAAGTGTTGGCTTCGGGACAATGGCCAAGACTGAAATATTGTAGAATGATGGGTTCTGACAAGCCTAGATATTCCACTTCTCCTCTCTCTCTCTCGTCCATTTTCTCTCAGTTATCTTCTCCATGGGAGTAGCAAGAACATGGCGGGGGTTTGGCAGCACGTAGTGAGGCTTGACCACGGCATGGCCGTAGTGGCCCACACGAGGCCCAGCCCACGGTGGTGCTACCTTGCGAGCTTTGTGGCCGAGCATATATATATATATATCTCCTTATGAAACGCGGCGCCTCCGGCGGCCGGCCAGGCGGTCCACGCCGTCTAAAATTCTGTGGCCCGTGCGATTTGGATCCCATGTTGGATAGCGCATCATCGTTTCATTTCTCGGGGAGTGCCACGCGTTCGTTTCTGGTTTGGTGGAAGATACGCGAAGCTCCTCCGGTCTTCTCGAAGAAGATAAAAAAACCTGCCACTTGCGTCGCCTTCCACAGTAAGGCTCCCATCCTCCTCCCGTTGCTTTCTCTCCCCTCGCTTACTCTTTCCCTGCTCCGTCGCTGTCTCCGTATCTCCTTATGAAACGCGGCGCCTCCGGCGGCCGGCCAGGCGGTCCACGCCGTCTAAAATTCTGTGGCCCGTGCGATTTGGATCCTATGTTGGATAGCGCATCATCGTTTCATTTCCCGGGGAGTGCCACGCGTTCGTTTCTGGTTTGGACGCGAAGCTCCTCCGGTCTTCTCGAAAAAGATAAAAAAACCTGCCACTTGCGTCGCCTTCCACAGTAAGGCTCCCATCCTCCTCCCGTTGCTTTCTCTCCCCTCGCTTACTCTTTCCCTGCTCCGTCGCTGTCTCCGTGGATTTCTTTGCTTTCTTGTGTTTCTTTTTTCATCGTCATTTTCTTCCTTGCTCCGGTGCCTCCCTTGATGGCTGGACTCTTTTTTTCTCTGTTGCAGCTTCGTTCTTCTCTTGTTCCTTTTCTTTTTCTTTTGGTGGAACAGATGGCTTGGCTACTGCTCATTTTTTGTTTTGATGGAAGGAGCGGCACGTCGAGGCTGCGGAGGATGGCCGTGAGCGCGTCCTGCGGCAGCGCCGGCCAGCACCTCGCCTGACCTGCGGACGTGGTTGCGGCGGCGGCAGCGGCGCCAGGACGATGAGGGTGGCGGCAGCGCCTGGGCGATGAGGGCGGCGGCAGCACTGGCCAGCCCCTCGCCTCCCTTGATTCCTCGCCTGTTTTTTTTCTTTTTTAACGGCAGCTTCGTTCTTCTCTTGCCCCCTTGATTTTTCCTCTTTGCTTTGTTTCTTTTGGTGGAACAGATGGCCGCCTATGGATGCCAGGAGAGTTGCTAGATTTACCCATGTCTTTTTCCCCTTCGTCGTGCAGCCGAGTTTTGGATCCCATTCCTTTTTCCCTCGGATTTGCCTCCTTCGATTTGTTCTTTTTTTTCTCTACTGCAAGTTCATGTTCCTTTTCCCAACCTGGTTATGTTCAAAATTTTTCCCCGTGAGATTTGCCTCCTGACCTCACGGGATCTCAGATTCTGTTTTCTCAAAAGGATTAACACAAAGAGAGGTGTGCAGCCGGATGTTGGATGTTGTTTTCTTTTTCTCTGCACTCAAAATTTCCTTCTTGGATCTGTTAACCCTTTATGAACAGCATCAATTTTTCCCCTCTGGTTTCTTGGAGATACTAAAAGTTCCACATTTCCTTCTCTTATTCTTTCTTCTTATTATTAGTTCTGTTGAATGTTTTTCTTCCCTCTTTGTTTGGACGAAATTTTTTCATCCTCAGATCTCTGTTAATCCTTTGGCCAAGAACATCGATTTCATTGCTATCCATTTGTTTTTCTGCTATGAGTTGCATGTTTGCCCCTCCCCCTCCTTTCTTACTTCTGATTTTATTTTGTATTCTAATACAGGGCTTCGCTCGACAGGAGGTGTAGGGTTCTTGTGCCTACGTTTCCATCTGTTGAGGTAAAATCATGATTCTTAGTTCCCCCATTGTGTATTCTTTGGTTTAGATTTTTGCGCTCTCGTTCAGAAAAGAGCGACCCGCGACAACATCTGGTTGCAGTTTTCTTGTGCTGATTCTTTGGTTGCAGGTTTCTTGTGCTGATTCTTTAGAGATTGGTTCAGACATTGTTAAACTTCCTGATCTCGCATGGTAGGTAAGTCGTTCTTGTTATTTTATTAAGATGATAATTTTATTTGTTTCTAAATCCATTGTGCTTACTGTCCTCTGCGTATATTTGTTTTGTAGGTCTGTCATTTGCTTGGAGAACCAGATCAGTAATGCCTGCTAAGATTTCGGTAAGGTGTTATGTTATGTTAATTGGTACATAATCTGACCTAGAAAAGCATTATGCGTTGTTATTTTGCAAATACAGATGCTCGGTTCAGAGCCTCACTTCTTTCCATTCGTCGACTACCAACCCATACTACCTCCTTCACTCCTCTACTCCTCATTTTAGAAAGAAATATTTGAGGACACATCATTGTTCTTAGCGTCAGTGGTTGCATAACCATTAATTTAGTATTCAAAATGTTATACACCACCTATTTTCTACTATGATCATAACATGCTTAAACCGCAACCATTAGGATTACACACCTCAAGAATTATGACACGAGATGATTCAGTACATATTTGAAATCATTACCCAATTTTGAAGTCAATCAGAGCGTACCTTTTTCAAAGATAAAGTGTAGTCCTTTCAAAAAGGAAAAATGGTGCAGCATAGCTTATATTCGAAAAAAGATTTGTTTCTTGAATAAGATTTTCCTTTCCTGCGAGTCTGTAAATAAAAATATATGAATGGTAGAGGATGTGAGAAATCCATGGATACATTTTAGAGGCAATGATACAGCAAAATTAGAGGATGTGAGAAATCCATGGATACTGCTCTGAAGGTTAGTGATTGTTTTGGTGGACTTTTGCTGTAGTTTAGTTTTACTAAGGTCTGCGTTACAATTCACAAGAACATTGAGAAGCAAACATTGTTTTGTTGTATGCCATTATTCTCCGGGGAGTTCATGTCATTAAATAATTCTGGTTTTGCTGAATGCCAGTCCTCTGCTTAGAGTTGTTTCTGTTAGTCCAATGAATGTTTTCAAGTGCTCTAACATGGAAATATTTCAGCAGCAAACATAGTATGGTTGTTCTTGGCGTGCTTGGGCAGTGATGTCTGACCCGGATAGGACCAGGGCCAGCAGCAGCGACATCAACCTCACCAGCTCTGCCGCCTTCTGCTACCTCTGATCCTGCACCTACACAGGGACATAGGAGTCAGGCGCTGGGCACCACAGCTGCTGCAGCTTGACGGACGCCCCACTGTTTTGATGAAATGCTTGCCTGAAGAACCGTACTTAGATGCTCCAGGTAGGTTGCTTGTTACTGCCCTCTTTTATTCTAATATCAATCAAGATTAAGCAACCAATTTGAGTTTATTGAATCTTTGGAGATTGTACATCTTTTGAGGTTAAATTTTCTTCTACTTTCTGTGGTGCTTCTCCTCTCCTGCTGCTGTCCCGGCCCCTCGAGGTCTGCAAGCTCTCCAATCTCGCTGCTGTCCCAGCCCCTCAAGGTCTGCTGCCCCAGCTCCTTTTAATTTGTTTCATTGAGAGATCAATTTGATTTATACTTCCATCGATTGGGATTGAGTTTGGTCACTGCAGGAGCTCAGTTTTTTTTTTGGTGATAAGCTCGATGAGGTAAATCTTAGGATTGCTCACTTCTGATCTACATACCTTGTTGGGAATTGTGCGCCAAGATTTTTGTTTGGGAACGAAAATACATGATGACACTATAGGTATGCCGCTCCCTTCGTCTGTAAATCCATCTATACAAAAAAAAGCATGTGAAATCTATTTTACATATTTCAATAGTCCTTGTGCATTTGCATGTCTCTTCCATAATGCAGACACCGTGATGGAGAAAGATACCATTAACTTCAGGTATATTTGATATGATAAACTACAAATCCCCTATCTCATGTTTATTTCTGCTTTATAAATTGAACCCAATCCTTCTGTAAATTATATTTGATTGTTCGGATATCAAATCACTAGTTGTGTATCAGTGGCGGCGGCTCTAGTAGAGGGTGGGAGGTGCGAGTAGTGGCGCCCGTAGGTCAAAGGGGCAGGCTGCATCAACAGCTGCACGAATCAGCGTGGTGGCAAGGCTGGTGTGGCAGCGAGAAGGACGATGCCACTGCCATCGGGCTCCCTGTGTAGGATTGGGTGAGTGAGGTACGCAACGTTGATTTTGTTTCTTTGGAAGTTAATTCATTTGATTTGCAATGCTTCCTTTGGTGTGGTGAATATGTGGAGGATGTCGTCATGGTGATTTTGGTTCTGTGTAGGATGCACATCCACGATGCCTTGCAGATGAGGGCAACTAGAGATGGCGTAGAGGCGTGAACGACGTGAGCATGATAACAGCGGGCTGCAGCGCCGGCGCGCCATGTGGCAGTGGCCTGGCTTAGCAGGAGCCACAAGTAAGCGACAGCATGATGTTTTTTTTTCTTTTTCTCCATCTTTAGGGGCAGCGGGCGATGCGAAGGCCCGTGCCTAGAAACATATTTTGAGGGGCAGGTTATGCTGTAGCGCGTCTCTAAAAACTTATTTGCTGGTGCGGCTCGTGGCCCCTTCTTAAATTGATGTTCTATTTCTAGCTATGAAAAGCAAGCACGGATCGTGAACCCGCAAATATGTTTTTGCCTGTGCTTAAAAACGTCTTCTAGTGTTAAGGACACCGCACGCGTCCATGTCCTTGACCTCAGTATGTTTTGAAGAAGATGTCTTCTTCCCTCCCTTGCTGCCGAGGAACTAGTGCAAGAACACACAGGACTCCATGTATCTGTGCGCCGCGATAGACTCGCCTGAGACGATGAAGGTGATGTCTGCTCCCACCTTGCTCCTCCATGTTCTGCACAAGTTAGCATGAAAGAGACGCAGTACTGCCTTGTTGGACTTAATCCCATTATCCACTTCGACTAGCAACAATATACGGCTCCATCATCGCGGCCACCTTCCGCGTTCACTCATTGTGTTCAGAAGCTTAATTGGACGACCGGGGCTCGACTGGCGGGAGGACTGGCAGTGAAGAGTGGGTTCATCGCCATGAAGAGGCAAAAAGAGCAAACGATGGATGGTACACGATCTGTAGAAAAAATTATCAACTTCATTGATAGGGTCGCAACTTGCATTTTGATCAAGGAGGAGGCATCTAGAAGGAGAGGGCTCTCCAGATAAACTTCTGTCGAGAGCCCCGGTCCCACCCGGGTCTGGTTAAAAAAGAAAGAAAAGAAACCATAGCCCGTCGTATCCTCTTCTTCCCCGGTTCCCCCTCGGCTCGTCTTCCTCCGCGCGCCATCCCGCCGCCCACGGCAAACTGCGCCACCCACCGTCCACCAACTGCTGCTAGCAAGACACCTCGCCGGCGTCGCTCTGACGCCAGTGATGACCGCTCTCTCTCCTCCGCCCCCTCCCCCTACCCCTCCTCATCCATCTGGATCTGAGAACTCTTGCCATACGACCCCACCACCGCTGGCCTCCCCCACCTCCCATGGCCAGCGACGAACTTGCCGCCGCGCCACCGTCCACCGATCGCCCCTCCACACTAACCCCGCCCTTCGCTATCCTCTACGTCAACATCTTCATTTCTGGCCAGCGCCCCCGCCCCGCCCCTCCTCCTTCGTCTCCGGAGGCCTCCGCCGCCGAATCCGCCACCACCGACCGCCGCCACTCTAACCCTGGCTTTGCCGGGGCATCGCTGTGACGCCCCCTCCCCTATACCTGTCTCTTATACACATCTAGATGTGTATAAG
>OAMR01000592.1:411717-437426 GCA_900205405.1 Echinochloa crus-galli | reverse complement strand
TCTGCCAATGATTGATAATTATAGTCTATCAAAATTGTACCTAAGATCGAGAACAGAAGTATGTATACTTAGGGTGATAGCATGCAGTCGGTTGATTGTAATTTTACAATACCAAAAGTGCAAAAAATGAATATATAACTGAAGTTCTGCAGAATACACTGGGAGTTTCCCTAGTTTCTCTTTAATTTTTCCATCGCATCAGAATATCTTATTGAAGTTAGGCAAATACTTATGAGTAATACCCAATTTCATCTCCCTCCACAGGTGAACCAACAGGCTCAGACCTAGTCCTTGAGGCTGTGCTTGAAGCAGAGGTCGCTGAGAATGCCAAATTCTTCGTGTCACAGCCTCATGATCAGTTGCCTAAGGAGTGATATTGATGATGCGTTTGAGTAGGAAGTTTCTAACACGACCACAATGTTCCATACTCACTGACCAACTTAGTTGAGATGGTGGAATATTGAGTGGTTGACGGGTATATATGGTTCAAAATGTTAGATCAAGCCACATGGTCCAGAAACAGGGCAAATATGTCGCCTTTTTCTTCTGCTGAAAGCCTGTCTTGGACAGTTACAGAAGCTTTCAGGCGATGCACAGGACGGTACAATTCAGTATAGTTGCTGCGCTGAAATGGATAGAAATGGAATGCTTTGGCTTGACTTGCAGCTCTTTTCTGCTGTCATTGTAGATATTGCTACTCAGGTTGATATGTGTTGCTGTTTTAGAGGTTCCCCATCTTTGCTTCATTACTTTAGCCATCACCTAACAGTTGATATGGCGAGTTATCTCATCTAAAGTATCATAAGTCAGAACTTTATCTGTGCTGTTTAAAATTAATTTACACAAAACTGTTTAGGCAGCATTGTTGTTGATTGCTACTTTGCTTCATGGTCATTATTGTGATGGTGCATTGTGAACAGAACTTGTGATTGTAATAGTGGCGAAATAGATGTATTTCTCTGTATTCTGATACTGGAACTGAATTGTCTGATGACCAGAATTTGGTAACACCAGCAAATATATCATCCTGTGCCTTGGGCCCTTGGTAAGAAGATGTGAAGGAGGGTCAGCATTAGTTTGTGAAAAATAGCATGGCCTCTGTTATTGAAAAGCAAAAAAAAAAAGCAGAAAAGAACCACTCTCGATGAACTGACGGTCAGATCTCACCTCTTCAGGATGAACGGTCAGATTTCACTTTGGAAAGAAATCCCACAACACAAACAAAACCCAATCCGAAACCATCTCTCGTCTTATCCCCAAACACACCACCTTCCCTCCGTCTCTGCAGTTTCCCCTGCAAGAAGCCAAGAAGCGAGCATGTCGCCGGTCACCGCGCTCCTGGCCGGCACGGCCGCGCCGCCGGCCCCGTCGGCGGCGAGGCTCTCCCGCCCGTGCGTCGGCTTCCCGGTTCTTCCCGGCGGCGGGCGCGCGGCGCTGGCGGTGGAGTGCTCGTCGCGACCGCAGAAGAAGGGGACCAAGCACCACATGAAGACGCGGCCCAAGAAGACGCAGCCGTGGGACATCAAGCGCCGCCCGACGCAGTACCCGCCGCTGCCGGCGCTCCCGCCGGACTGGACTCTCGTCCCCGCCACCGCCACGGTGGACGCGGAGGGGGCGCCGGCCCCGGCCCCCGTCGCCGTCCTCGAGGTGGCCGCCGCCGCCGCCCCCGCCGCCGCGGACTGAGGCGGTGATGTCGTTTGCCCCACACCACCGTATTTTGTTCCTTTGAACTCACCACACGTGGTTTCCTTTGATATTATATAATTATTATTATAAGTTGCTGCTCTCGTTGTGATTAGAAATTTGGAACCTCGAATCCTAGTTGCTGCTCTGCTATTACTTGTGCATTTCTTCCTTCATGCCTGCTTGGTTAGTTTCTGTGTGCAACTCAATTTACCCGTCCTACTTTGAGTTTGGTGCCATGGCACGGTGGCATGTGGTGCTCTAGATTCAATTGTTCAGCTAATTCAGAGGATGCTCGTGATGAAACTTCATTCATACAGCTTTGCCCGGATAAGGTTATGATGGAGGGTTGCAGTACAATGTTCAGCGCCAATCAGCCTGCAAAGCTTCTGAGGAGTTACTGATCTAGTGTGGAGGCAACTTCAGTACCTGGTTATGGCCTTCCTGCTAATATCATATCTAGGATACAAGTCCTGTATATGTTTGGAAGGAATTTTGTGAGAGACAGTTATGTTATCGCAGAAATTAAGAAAATACTTATCAGTACTACCCAATTTCATCTCCCTCCACAGGTGGACCAACAGGCTCAGACCTAGTCCTTGAGGCTGTGCTTGAAGCAGAGGTCGCTGAGAATGCCAAATTCTTTGTGTCACAGCCTCATGATCAATTACCTAAGGAGTGATATTGATGATGCGTTTGAGTAGGAAGTTGCTAACACCACCACAATGTTCGGTACTCACTGACCAACTTAGTTGGGATGGTGGAATATTGAGTGGTTGACCGTTATATATGGTTCAAAATGTTAGATCAAGCCACTTGGTCCAGAAACAGGGCAAATATATCGCCATTTTGTTCTGCTGAAAGCCTGTCTTGGACAGTTACAGAAGCTTTCAGGCGATGCACAGGACGGTACAATTCAGTATCGTCGCTGCGCTGAAGTGGACAGAAATGGAATGCTTTGGCTTGACTTGCAGCTCTGCTGTCATTGTAGATATTGTTACTCAGGTTGATATGTGTTGCTGGTTCATCTTTGTTTCATTACTTTAGCCATTGCCTAACAGTTAATATGGAGACATATGGCTATGAAGTTGTTGGTTATCTCATCTAAGGTATCATAAGTCAGAAATTTATCTGTGCTGTTTAAAATTAAGTTACACAAAACTGTTTTGGCGGCATTATGCTGGGTCACAATACTAGTAACACTTTTGTTGGTTGCTTTTCTTTTCTTCACGGTCACTATTGTGCTGGTGCATTGTGAACAGAAGTTGTGATTAGGAACTAGTGCAAGAACACACAGGACTCCATGTATCTGTGCGCCGCGATAGACTCGCCTGAGACGATGAAGGTGATGTCTGCTCCCACCTTGCTCCTCCATGTTCTGCACAAGTTAGCATGAAAGAGACGCAGTACTGCCTTGTTGGACTTAATCCCATTATCCACTTCGACTAGCAACAATATACGGCTCCATCATCGCGGCCACCTTCCGCGTTCACTCATTGTGTTCAGAAGCTTAATTGGACGACCGGGGCTCGACTGGCGGGAGGACTGGCAGTGAAGAGTGGGTTCATCGCCATGAAGAGGCAAAAAGAGCAAACGATGGATGGTACACGATCTGTAGAAAAAATTATCAACTTCATTGATAGGGTCGCAACTTGCATTTTGATCAAGGAGGAGGCATCTAGAAGGAGAGGGCTCTCCAGATAAACTTCTGTCGAGAGCCCCGGTCCCACCCG
This sequence comes from Echinochloa crus-galli, assembly GCA_900205405.1. Classification (NCBI taxonomy): domain Eukaryota; kingdom Viridiplantae; phylum Streptophyta; class Magnoliopsida; order Poales; family Poaceae; genus Echinochloa; species Echinochloa crus-galli. The sequence goes on along the minus strand of OAMR01000592.1, from coordinate 434,010 downwards.
GGTCTGGTTAAAAAAGAAAGAAAAGAAACCATAGCCCGTCGTATCCTCTTCTTCCCCGGTTCCCCCTCGGCTCGTCTTCCTCCGCGCGCCATCCCGCCGCCCACGGCAAACTGCGCCACCCACCGTCCACCAACTGCTGCTAGCAAGACACCTCGCCGGCGTCGCTCTGACGCCAGTGATGACCGCTCTCTCTCCTCCGCCCCCTCCCCCTACCCCTCCTCATCCATCTGGATCTGAGAACTCTTGCCATACGACCCCACCACCGCTGGCCTCCCCCACCTCCCATGGCCAGCGACGAACTTGCCGCCGCGCCACCGTCCACCGATCGCCCCTCCACACTAACCCCGCCCTTCGCTATCCTCTACGTCAACATCTTCATTTCTGGCCAGCGCCCCCGCCCCGCCCCTCCTCCTTCGTCTCCGGAGGCCTCCGCCGCCGAATCCGCCACCACCGACCGCCGCCACTCTAACCCTGGCTTTGCCGGGGCATCGCTGTGACGCCCCCTCCCCTATACCGCCCACGGGTTGTCCTCCACCGCCCGGCCTCGCCACCCTTGATCCGCCATCGCCGTCGGGCCCGCCGCCTCCCCGGTCATCCCTCTAAGCCCGGCGGCCATGGAGCCCTCCCCGACAACCCGAACCCTAATCCGATGGTCTTCTTGTCTGATTCCGATGGAAGTTACTTCCTTCAACTTTTTGACCGGCGAGAAACACAAAAATACTTTCTCCCATATGTTCAACAAGGTAACAAAGGGCTCTCTCGATAAGACTATGGAGAGGGCTGGGTAGTCTTATCTGCGGCCCGGTGGGGCCGCGGGGATGATCTCTCATGCTTGAATTAGCGGAGGCGCGGAGCTTGGGCTACATATCTGCGGCCCGGTCCATCTCCCTGCGACGCTCGCGCTCTGGGCCATGAGAAAAGTCATATCAAACGCCACTAGGCCCTGGCCCCTAACCCACTTGCCCGCTTTTCTCCTCCTCTTCCTCTCCGCGCAGCCCAACCATTCACACCGGAGCCCGGCCCACTTCCACGCGTCTCCCCGGCGCCTCCCCCTCTCCCACGCCGTGCCTCGCACGGCCGCCACGCCGCCGCCGCCGCCGCAGCAGCTAACGCAACGCGCCGCCCCCTTAGCGCGTGGCTCCTTTTCCTCCCCTCCGTGCCGCGCGGAGGCCGGCCGCTTACCCGTGCGGCGATGCTGGGGTTCTCGACCGGCCAGCTGCTGGTCATCCTCGGGGCTTGCTCCGTCATGATGAGTAAGCAATCGCAATCCGCCCTCGGCCACCGCATCCTGTTCCCCCCTCCGGCCATTCGGCGGCGATTGGTGATGCCGGGTCAACTGATTTGGAAATGGTTCATTTCTGGGGCGGGGTCGGCACGTTTTGGGAGATGATGTTTCCGTCTGACCCGCGATTCGTTCGTTGTTGTTCAGAGCCCAGCGACATGGTGAAGATGGCGAGGACGGCCGGGAGGATGACCGGGCGGGCGGTCGGGCGGCTCATCGTTGCGCGCCGGCAGCTGGACGAGATCCTGGGGCAGTCTGCAGCCACCCAGGTATCTTTTGATTACGCCCAGCACTTGGTGCGAAGGCTGTGAGTTCTTGTTGAGGAGATGGTAAATTCACCGAGGTTGACTGACCTTATGGGATAATAATGGTCCTTTTACACTCTGGCATTTTGCTGAATTTTAAACTGAAATTGAAAATTGATGTTTTTTTTATCAATTTCTGTAAGTTTTTCTAAGTGACTGGCAATGGAAGACGCTGCCACGCTGGTAGGTGAAATACTTGTATTTAGTCCTAGAAAGGACTGATCACTTTCTGGAGTCACAGTGTTAATAGCTCTTTCAGTATCCAGCTTGTTCAAGGTTGATTCCTTGGCAATTATGCAATGTGGCTCTAGGTGTATAGAAGATTAGAATTCTATACTGGATAAGCTGCCTTCATAAAAACGGAGTTTTGGTTTCTTGAAATAGGTTGGTTGATGCATAGCTTGTTAGGCCATTTGCCAGCCAGTGGACAGTGTCCTGGTAGAATTAAACATTATGCTCATTGGCCTGTAAAGCTGTAATAACCCACTGCTATGAAACAGGTGACAAAGCTGTATACAATAAGGAATGGTTGCCCCTATCTGTTACTTTAATTTCACTAGTTAATCAGATAATCAGGGCAGTTAGGATGTATAACAAAATTATGGTGGGCGACTGAGCAAACGCCGTTTCCAAACTCATAACCTTGAATTGTCTAGTCTGACTTTTGCATAAAATTACAGAAATTTCATTAGTTACATAAGGAAAGGAAACTCACCTCTAGCTGTTGACACAGCCAGGGGCGGACCCAGGGCCCAGCGAGTCTTAGTGTTATCTATAATGTTAGTTGAATGTATGCCCCTTTGTATCTGTGATCAAAATTTCAACAGCTGGGTTGATTTATGGATGTTTACATGCTAATACTTTTTGATGTTCAATATATGTGTAAAAGACACATGGTAGAATTTTTTCTTATGCATCATTAACATATCTATTTTATTCAGGTTCACAAGGAGCTTAAAGATGCGATGACACAATTAGACTCAATCCGCTATGAAGTTCAGAACTTGTCTAGATTAACTCCTGGTCAATTTAACATGAGACAGCATAACACTGGTAATTATAACCTTGCTCTGCCATAAGGTCGAATTTTCTGTTACTTAATTATAACCTTGCTCTGCCATAAGGTCGAATTTTCTGTTACTATTTCCTAATGCTTTATTTAACTTCACAAACATATGTTAAGAATTTAAACATATGAGCAGGCACGGGTGAAGCAGGGACATCCAATTCCTCTGATGTTTCTGTAACTAAGGTATGATGGTTCTTGTAAATTGTGTTGTCTGGTCTGGATTTGAATGGATTGAATGTGGTTTGAGCATGCTAAAAGTTCATTATCTATTTCCATTTCATAAGAGCGTGCTATAGTGCTTTAGTAGATAGCAGCCTGCTGTGTCTACTGATGGATAGTTTGTACCACTGTTTAAGTACAAATTTAGGTTAATATCATCCAAATTTTTTAGTGTATTATAGCTCTGTTCCATTTTGAATCCTCACTCCAAGGCTTAGGACATGCACAGCATGAAGCAGTTATTGAAAAATATGTAATTTTGGTTTAATTATGAGTTTGCTTCATGTTTCTGTAACTAGGGCTGAGCATATCATGGCCACTACATATTGAAAACTTTTCTGGCAGTGCTTCCACTGTGCTATTTAGAACATGGATTCCGTCTACTCAATATTTCTGTTTTCTTCTGTGCTAAAGTATGCACATAATAGAATTTATAATGATTATGCAGCCTGAAGAATTTCGTCATGAAATCAGAAGTATAATTCGTGAAGAAATGGAAAGCTTTCGTAGAGCGCGATCTGATTCCACTCAAAACTTTGGTAACTATAATGTCTCTTTCTTTAATTAAATATCAGTGTTACTCCTTTCTGACTGATTGCCAATACATGACTAATTGGATCTTAACAAATATTGCAGCAAGCACAGCTGAAGGTAGAAAAGTCGATGTGGCTGATGTCCATACGTCACTGAAATCCAATGTGATTGTATCATCTCATCATTTTCTATGCAAGCACTGCCTTATATCTCTCCATTTTCACTGAAATTTATCACTTTTTTGCTCCTGTAGGACATGAAAATGTCTGGCACAGGATTGACAAATCTACACAGCCAAGCAATGACGTATGCAAGGCTATCCAAAGCTCCAGGACTTAAGACCGGTTCTTCCACAGAACAATTCAAGGAGAGCGATGGGTTGCTAAATGTACTGCCAATATCAGCTGAAAGTGCTGGATTACTTCCAAACCGCTCAGGTATATAGCCAATCATCCATATCCTAAATCTTACTTGCTCTGAAGAGTTCAGATTTTATCAGATATACTGGAATATTATGGTGTAGAGTGGTGGAAAGAACTGTCATATGCTTGTGGTGGATATATAATAAAAAATATTGTTCATAATTTCCATAAAGCTCTAGCCTTTTCCTTTTGGTAAGATACTCACTCTATGTGTTAATCTTATGTGAGTTGCATTGAATGTTAAACTACCTTGGTGTATTAGAAAAATTTCCATTTTCCCTGCTTGGTGGAATGTCTTGTTTTCCTTTCCAGTTACCTTCCGTATGTGTTTCTGTTGACATTTCTGTCAATGCATAATAATTATAGTCTATCAAGAACAGAAGTATGTATACTTAGGGTGATAGCATGCAGTGGGTTGATTGTAATTTTACAATACCAAAAGTGCAACAAATGAATATATAACTAAAGTTCTGCAGAATACACTGGGAGTTTCCCTAGTTTCTCTTTAATTTTTCCATCGCATCACAATATCTTATTGAAGTTAGGGAAATACTTATCAGTACTACCCAATTTCATCTCCCTCCACAGGTGGACCAACAGGCTCAGACCTAGTCCTTGAGGCTGTGCTTGAAGCAGAGGTCGCTGAGAATGCCAAATTCTTTGTGTCACAGCCTCATGATCAATTACCTAAGGAGTGATATTGATGATGCGTTTGAGTAGGAAGTTGCTAACACCACCACAATGTTCGGTACTCACTGACCAACTTAGTTGGGATGGTGGAATATTGAGTGGTTGACCGTTATATATGGTTCAAAATGTTAGATCAAGCCACTTGGTCCAGAAACAGGGCAAATATATCGCCATTTTGTTCTGCTGAAAGCCTGTCTTGGACAGTTACAGAAGCTTTCAGGCGATGCACAGGACGGTACAATTCAGTATCGTCGCTGCGCTGAAGTGGACAGAAATGGAATGCTTTGGCTTGACTTGCAGCTCTGCTGTCATTGTAGATATTGTTACTCAGGTTGATATGTGTTGCTGGTTCATCTTTGTTTCATTACTTTAGCCATTGCCTAACAGTTAATATGGAGACATATGGCTATGAAGTTGTTGGTTATCTCATCTAAGGTATCATAAGTCAGAAATTTATCTGTGCTGTTTAAAATTAAGTTACACAAAACTGTTTTGGCGGCATTATGCTGGGTCACAATACTAGTAACACTTTTGTTGGTTGCTTTTCTTTTCTTCACGGTCACTATTGTGCTGGTGCATTGTGAACAGAAGTTGTGATTGTAATAGTGAACCAAACTAGGTGTATTGTATTCTGATAATGGAAGTCGGGAACTGAATTTGTCTGATACCATATTCTTTGCTGTTAACCTGAATTTGGTAACCCCGGTAAATATATCATCCTCTGCCTCGGGCCCTTGGTAAGAAGATATGAAGGAGAGTCTGCATTAGTTTGTGAAAATTAGCATGACCTCTGTTATTGAAGAAGCAAACAAGCAGAAAAGAACCACTCGATGAACGGACAGTCGGATCTCACCTCTTCAGGATGAACGGCCGGATTTCACTTTGGAAACGAATCCCACAACACAAAACCCAATCCGAAACCATCTCTCGTCTTATCCCCAAACACACCACCTTCCCTCCGTCTCTGCAGTTTCCCCTGCAAGAAGCCAAGAAGCGAGCATGTCGCCGGTCACCGCGCTCCTGGCGGGCACGGCCGCGCCGCCGGCCCCGTCGGTGGCGAGGCTCTCCCGCCCTTCCGTCGGCTTCCCCGCGCTCCCCGGCGGCGGGCGCGCGGTGCTGGCGGTGGAGTGCTCGTCGCGGCCGCAGAAGAAGGGGACCAAGCACCGCCCCCGCCGCCGTCCTCGAGCTGGCCGCGGTCGCCGCCGCCCCCGCCGCCGCTGACTGAGGCGGTGATGTCGTTTGTCCCCCCACCACCGTATTTTGTTCCGTTGAACTCAACACACGTGGTTCCCTTTATATTATATTATTAATTTATTATCATCAGTTGCTGGTCTCGTTTGTGATTATAAATTTGGAACCTCGAATCCTAGTTGCTGCTCTGCTATTACTTGTGCATTTCTTCCTTCATGCCTGCTTGGTTAGTTTCTGTGTGCAACTCAATTTACCCGTCCTACTTTGAGTTTGGTGCCATGGCACGGTGGCATGTGGTGCTCTAGATTCAATTGTTCAGCTAATTCAGAGGATGCTCGTGATGAAACTTCATTCATACAGCTTTGCCCGGATAAGGTTATGATGGAGGGTTGCAGTACAATGTTCAGCGCCAATCAGCCTGCAAAGCTTCTGAGGAGTTACTGATCTAGTGTGGAGGCAACTTCAGTACCTGGTTATGGCCTTCCTGCTAATATCATATCTAGGATACAAGTCCTGTATATGTTTGGAAGGAATTTTGTGAGAGACAGTTATGTTATCGCAGAAATTAGGATGGATTCTTGGGTTCATTCCAAACACAATGGTGTTTTGCTCAGCTTTTCTAGATAACGGAATAAAACATAGTGGAGTACAATTTTTGTAGAAAGATCAGGCCTGACAGGAAAACTCATTGGAGTTACTTGCTGATCATGTGGTCACTTGGTGTGTGCAATTAGCAAACACCAGGGGAAATCCAGAGAAGTCAGCTTAGAATGCACCGATAGCCATTCACTGAATGTCTGAACACATGAATTTTACAGCAGTTTTAGATATCAGTTCAATTCACCCAGGTTTCCAGGAACGAGGAAAGGTTCCGGCAAAATGTTTCTACGGAGCTGAATTTCCTCGTCAGGAAGAAACTTTCAATTGTCCATTTAGTACTAAACAGTTCTCATCAAGAGGGGTTGGTTGTACTCCTGGAGGTGCATAATTGTTTTGTGAAATCTCAAATCTCTTTTATGAAAGCTCAACGTATGTGTGTTCGTGAAGAACGCGCCCGGTCTTGAGAATACTTTGGTGTGGTCAACGAGTTTTGATCGACCATTTGGAACATCTTGCAGATTTCGATCTTTTTGGGCATAGTGTATGTTAACTCATCTTAGTTTGTCCTTGGGTATAGGAAATAAATGTCATTTTGTATATCAAACAACCTTTGATGGTTATATTATGTATCAAGTTGTAGAACTCAACAAGATACAATTTTGTAGTTGATAGCTTTTCTATTTAGATCTTTTAGAGCACCAAAGATGCCATACAAAATTGGGAGAGGTGAAATCAAAAGAATAGCATTCCTTATTTAGTTATAACATGCTTTGTAAGTGAGACAGTAAGAAGGTTATGTATGAGACTTGAGGTCACGGGTACGAATCGCATAAAACGTTATGTTTGAAAAACATGATGGTTGCCTATGCCTAGTGAGCACAACCCAATTGCAGAAATATTGCTTTCATATTTTTGGTCATGTTTTCAATTTGATTTTCATAGGCTGTTTTCTGAGATGGTCGTCTTAAGTGATTGTTTGAGAAATTCCATCTGTAATGGATTTTTCGCTTTGTAGAAATGTGTTTTGTAATAGTAGTTCAAATCCCATATTATTTTCTTGGAATCAGAGTCGGTGACAGATAGAATTTGATAATTGTTGCAGCATATATCATCCAATGTTATTGTTGTTCATGTATACTATGGTACATATGCTGTCTTCCAGATTGCTGAAAATTGCGAGCACTATTTGTCATTCTAACGTTGTGTGGGATTGATCTGCCTGAATGCTGAAACAGTAGACTATAAATAGAATGCAACAAGAGCTGAGTTTGCATGGTTGATGATATATTTATGATCAAAGTATCAAACCGCTGACCTACTACGTTTTTTACTCTTTATACTTCGCATTGACACGGGGTGCATTCGTCACAAGCCAAGATATATAATTTCTTCCCCCAACAAAACTCACTAACCTCGCTACCAGCGATACAGTTAGCCAACCATTTGGACCAAGAAAAAAAAGCCTCAAGTAATTAAATCATGTTGTCAATTATTCATTATAATCTAGACCATGTCATATATATATCTCAACCTGGTCTCTATCCGAATTATTACAAGAGCAAACAAATAAAGCATGAATACGTGGTTGTGTTGAAGCGGCGGTGTTTGTGTGTGTCAATGGTATTGACGCTAGGTGCAGCGATGGTTGTCTGGCGCCTCTTATGCGACATGGCCAGCAGATGCCTTGAAGGCCTCTTCCATCACTGCAAACTTGGCAGGCGGCGCGGCGGCAACGATCTTGTCAGCAACCGTCCTGTAGGCGACGGCAAATTCAGCAACCTTCTTGGCGTCTCCAGCAGCCTCGGCCAGAGAGGAAGCAAGGTACATGGCGTGCTTGAAGGTAGCATCCTTGATCTCGCACTTCTTGGAGTCTGGGGCGGTGGCGACGACATCCTCGAGGCCCTTCTTGATGGCGGATACCACCTCGACGGCGGTCGGGGCGGGGGCACACTTCGCCGGCATGGATGTGGCTGCCACCATTGCGGCGACGAGGATCAGTGTGACTGCAACCTTGGCCATTTCCAACTATGGATGAGCTGATCCTAGCAAAGTGCAGTGGCTGGGGGAGAAGTCTCAGGAAGATGGATGCTGCTGCTGATGCTATCGGTAAGAATGCTTGCTGTTTATGGATGCTTATGAAGGGGCGAGGTCATTGGTTTAAATAGGGGATGGTGCATCGTGATGTCGGAAGGCCATGAGAGATTCACGGAATTTGTGTGGTTGGATGTAATATTGGTGTTGCAGGCATGCGGGCCAAGTGTTCGGGCCACCTCTGTACCCTTCTGTCGACTTTCTAAAAATGTCATGCAAGCCAAGGGTGTGTTATTTATTCATTTGCTATTCACACAAACTGGTCAAGCTGCCCATGCAAATGGATCAGTTAGGCTAGCTATTTAGTTTTAAATTTTGTTTACCTGATATAGATCCTATACACCAGCATTTTGTGCTAAAATAGATTATACTTGGTAGCAATATTTTGATATTTATTGATAGTGTTTAAAGAAATACTGGGCAGCAGCAAAAACTTTGATGGAGTGTTTCCGTGCATGTACCGTGTGTTAGGTACTGCATTTTATATAAAAAAAAGCATGTTTATTGAGGTTGCATCACACAAACGGCACCGCTTATACCCAATATGGGCAGCAGCACTGATGTGGAACATAGATATTTTCGCAGTAGGCGTCCTTGCAATTCCTAATGCCATGGGCCGAGCAAACACCTTTGCAATAACCAGCGGTACCACATTGACTTGTTCGTGGAGCCTTGAAGCATGGCCGTTTCCGCACTCGTGGCAGCGACGGGCGCCTACAAATAGGGCCGATACCTGCACATATGCAACCCAACCCAGTACAAATCAATCAAAGTATGTAGATGGTTACATAATTAACTAATGTTAACATGTCTAAAAAAATAATCAACACAGAGCAAATAAGACTAGATGGTATACAGTTTCCAGCTTGGCAGGAAGATGGTATGATCGCCAGAACCAAGACCAAAGCAGCCGTAAGGTACACAAGCAGCCTCGCCATACTGATCCTAACTAGCACCATGAGGAAGACGGGTAGCTCTTTTGCTGTTGCTAGGACTAGTGGAGTAAGCTGTAGTATCTGTTTTGTTTGTTTATATAGAAGAACAGCCGACTCATATGCCTTTATATGTGCAGTCTAACAGTGTGTATGCCCTCTCATATAATCCTCTCATATAACATCCTACACTAGTGTTTCGAGATATCTTTAGACAGGGTTCGATATCTTCCCAAACACTCAAATAAATATATGAGTATATAGATTTTGATATCTTTGGTTCTCAGATCTCAAGACTAAGATTTCATATACATCTTATAGGACCAGTAAATACCAGAGCACCCTTCCAATCCTCATATGATGTTTTCTGGATTAGTGCAATGAAATTGTGCACTAATGGCTGCACCGCCACCGCCCCAGAGCCCACCACACTCTGCCCCGCTGCATCGCCACGGCGTCAGAGAAAGTCATGCTCACCCAGCTTCCTAACTTTTAGGGTGGTAATTTCTGCGACCACATCTAGAAATTAAATTCTAGGGGTGGCTCGTGGGAGGAGCCGTTTCTACAAATCATCTTGATTTATAGGCACATTGATTTCTAGGAGCGCTCATCCAACAAGCTGCATTTGTGGGTGTGGATTGGCTTCTTTTTATTAACTTGATTGAATTTCTATATTTTGTCTACTCCAAAAAGAAATGAATAACTCTCACTCCCTCCGTTTCAAAAAGACTATTCGTTTAGGCTTCAAAATTTGTCCCACAAAGACTGTTTGTTTGGCTTTCATAACATAATAAATAAACCTTGGAAGAAAGACTGTTGGGTCGTTCTCGTCACCCGAGGCACTAAATCCCGAGAAAAAAAAACCCCGGTAGATAATATTGGGTTTCCGTTGCCTCCTCTCCCTATCCTGTACGTACAGCTCAGCGTGGTAATTAATTGCACTTGGTAGTCCATGCGGCAACACAGTAAATTTTGCTCGGTAATCCATCCCGCAGCACGGCTGCCAATGCAGATTAAGTAGAGTTATTAGGGATATTTTGGACATTTTACATCTTTACTAATCTGTTTGAAAATTTCTAAACGAACAGTCTTTTTGGGACGGAGGGAGTATAAATTTATATAGTAGTGCGTCCATTGGACTAGGAGGGAATAATTTTTTCGTCCATGGAACTGTTGAAGAAAGTGCCGATCAAGTGTACTTTTCATTTCGATCCCATGCACGTTTTAATTAAAAATTGCAGAACAGCGTAAAGTGGTTTGTGTTTCGAGATACAATTCGTAATAATAGAAAAACCACCTTTTACTCTTTTATTGTCTTTGCCTCTTGTACTCCAACTCAATGAAGATTCGGCCAGCACCTATGTGGAGTACTCCCTCCGTTCTGAAAAACCTGACCTTTAGGACAAGACTAAGATTGGGAATATAAATCATCAATAACTTTTATATTGTTGAGTTTACAAATTTGAAAACTATATGAATAGATTTATCTTGAAAAATACTTTCATAAAAGTATACATATGTCACTCTTTGATAAATATATTTATAATAATAAGAGGTCAAAGTTGCGTTTTGGAGACCGTATCGCTGTCCTCAACGTCAGGTTTTTCAGAACGGAGGGAGTATAGAGTCATATAGCTGCAGTAGGCATATCCCTGCACCTATGGATGTCATTGGCTGCGCAAACACCCGGGCAATCAAATGATGAACAGAACAACGGAGTTGGAGGCACGAAGCATGACAGATGAGTATGTGGTGGCGGCAGCTACTGAGGGAGTCGAAGCCGATACCTGCACATGCAACACAATGGCATGTGTGGATACAAACACCAACAATCACACCAGATAATGAAAGCCCACAGAACATATGCACCCTCACATAATTCCTAGGTTTTTTTTTTTACTTAAACTGACTAATAAGCAAATTTTATTTAACTTTCCATTAGAAGTGATGGATGCACAAACTATTGAACCAGTTTGTCAAAGTGATGGTGGGCAGCAGCACACCCAGTCACCAAGACCTATAAAGGTTTTTTTTTTGCAGTAGGCACGATTGGTGTTTTGTCCGTTCAAAGCACAAACATGTGGGCACATCTCAACCGTACAGTAGTCCCTATTCGTAGGACGGAAACAAGCTAGGTGGCCCCTGGCACCCCCCGCCGATACCTGCACATACAATGCAATGCAATATTAGCATTAGAGTAAGACTTGTTGGTCAAATTTAATAATCTAAAAATATCTAATAATAAGACAGTGAAGTGAATCAGCTAAAAGTAGCAAGGTAGCAGTGCCTACACGCTTGGCAAGATGGAGAATTAGAAGAAATCATCGCAAGGACCAAGAGCGAAGCAGCCATCAAGTACGCAATCTTTCCCATGTTAGTTTTGGCAAGAGTGAAGTGAGAATCAATTCGCTTGTATCCAATCTATTTTAGCATTTACAGGTTCTTTTATAGCGGAATATCTCATTGGAAATTCCTGTACTGATATCCGAATCCTGGATATCTCTCCAAACAATAAATAATATATGAGAATCTAGTTCACATGGTCATTTATGTTCCCTATATCAAAATACCTGTATATTTAATTATATCTACTTCAGAGCTCTTAAATATGTCCTACCTTATACAAGGGTTTTGATATACTAAGGTATCGAATAACTATTGGACCTACTCCCTCCGTTCCTATTTATAGGTCGTTTTGGCTTTTCTAGGTGCATAGTTTTTGCTATGTATTTAGATATAGTGTATGTCTAGATGCATAATAATAATATCTATGAACCTAGAAAGCCAAAACGACCCATAAACAGGAACGGAGGGAGTAAATAATAATTATGTGAAAATCTAGTTGAGATGGCCACCTATTTATTGTGGAGCCAAACTTCAACGGCTGAAGATAAAGAGATTTTTTTTTACTGAGAATGATCCACCATGCCACCGATTGTCCATACCAAATTAATCAAATGGCCTAATAGGGCACGTACAAACAAGCCCGTACAGCTTGTCTTGGAAGAGAATCTGGCATATACACATTGGTTTTATTTTTAAACCTAAAGGTATCAGGAGGTTTATGTTGATCAAAGTAAACTCAAGGCATTTGCAGAAAAGACAAACTTAAGCCCATTGCTATGTTGGAAACCAGCAGAAATATGTTCAACCAAAGTAGTCTTGGCAGTAAAAGACTGAGCGCAACTGATTAACTGGATTATCTGGTGAGTGGACTTCAATTTTCTTCCTACCGCAGTTCTGTCCAACAAGATGGAGATGTTGTGTAACGTCTCTGATTTTCTCGAATGTACGTTATTTGTTTACAAAAATTTGGATTTCAAAACTTTTTCATTCTTGATGTGTTTTGCTCAAAACTATAAGGCTGTCTTCCCGTGTTCTCTCTAAATTCCTAGTAATTGAATTAATAAATTAATTTGTGTGCTAAAGACACTGTATGTTAGTGTGATTTGACTCTTAATTGGTTTCTTGGTTCTTAATTCATGTGTGGTTGTTTTGGCATGCATGCATAATTAAATAAAAACAAATTTCATGCATGCATTAAATGGGAATGGATTATTTCCATTTTTTTCCGTAAAAAACTCGATTAACTATTAGCAAATGCATCTTTTTTAATACACCTCTAATCTGTCTAAAAACTCTAAAATAATATTCTTTTTTGTACGAAGGGAGTAATTATGTAGTGCTAACTTGGGCTCTACAATTAACTACACCAACTAACTCAATCGACCTACTAACTTTCCCAACTTCCTCCAACGGCTTTCGAAATTTACTACATGAATTATGATATTATTTTTGGATCCTCCAAATTAATTTCAAGCTAATTAAATTCCTAAAATAGTTTGATTTATTTAATTTTTTATGGGCTTCATTTAAAAGTATGACAATATTTTTCGGCTTCTTGAATTAATTCATGAAAAATTGGTATAATTCATTTACATCAAACTTTTGAAACAAACGGGATATAATTATTTTGGCCAAATTTATAAGGCACATTTAAAATCCATGTTACCTAACCCTACCTCTTAGGCCTTCTCTAATGGTATGAACTAGTATCTAATTCTAAGGACTCTAAGAGACAACTCTTTTAATGATTTAGCTCTTAGCACATAGCTCATAATATGAATAACCACATATATCATCCTCACATAATCTCGAAGTACGTGTATGAGACTATCTCTTGATTAAGAAATAGCTCTTTCTCTATCTTCTATTAAAATATAAAAAAATTTCTATGAGCTAGTTAAGAGTTAACAATTAGAGTAGGCCTAACAACTACCTATAAATATGTACCCCTGTGTGTCTGGTCTCTCCCATTGCATTTCTTTTCTTCCCACCACCGCCGCACCGGCCCTTTCCCCCGCTCCTTTCTTCTCCGAGCAGCAAGCAACCAGCTCCCTCTCCTCCACCGAACAAGCAAGCTACCAATCTGTTACCAGCCCACGCACGTATAGGGGAGCAAGAAATGAGTACTGCAGATGGGCCGAGAGTGAGTACTAGGCCCAGGAGGATATTTAACTAAGGACTTGTTTAGATGTAAATTTAGGGTAGGGAATTGGGAGAAAGATGTCACTTCGCGATAAATGTGGCACTGTATTATTTCGTTTGTATTTATGAAAAATTATCCAAAAATTGATTAATTAGGCTCAAAATGTTCGTCTCGCCGAGTACAGCAAAACCGTATACTTAGTTTTTGATTTCATCTACAGTTAGTACTCCATGCATGTGCCGATATTTTGATGCGATGAAAATCTTCTTTTTGCATAGTGAACTTTAGGGGTGGAATTTTGCATCTAAACAAGGGCTAAGTTGAAGTCCATTGTTACTGGCCGAGCCCATGTAATAGGATAGCCTTTATTTATACTAGCAAACATGCCCGTGCGTTGCATCAGGAAGAAAAAATATTTCATAAGCCTCTAGCTCAATAAATGCCAGTACATTATAATAATTGAGATACGCACAATTTTAAACTTTTTATGCATGTTATAAATAAATAAATATCATGGAGTGTAATTACATAAAATCAAATACTAAATAAAGCATAAAAATACAATGTATATTTTACTATAAGTTGAACTATTATGATATGGTTGAGAACTCGAGGGTTCAAATGCAAAACACGTGCAACTTCTCGGAACGTTCGCTTTGCAACGGATGATGAAAAAGAAACGGATAAACTAATCTTCAAATTTAATTTCTTCACAAGCATTCAACTGTTAATTAATCTTCAGAACACTTTGCTTCCTTTGAGGGCCGAGCCTCTATTAATTCATCAACACTGTGATTCAGATTTCAGAAATCCTGTTTCTGAAAAGATCCTAAACTTTGTCAATTCATTAACAATATGGATGGCTCTCTAGAACAGATTATAAGACAATATAATGTCTGAAATAGATTACCAGGCAATTTGATCCTTGAATTTATGAAGAAGCACAAAACACAGATTCACCAACTAACGTTTCATCCTAGAATTCAGAGAGGACATTACATTTAGTCACGTATCATTGATGATGGTGACAACAGTGGTGGCACCTACGAGCTATTTTTTTCACGGTGAGGAGAATCCCCATCGGCGGTAAGTCTTGTTCACAAATATGGTAGGGACAAGATAGATCCTTCTAATAATCTTACCAGGGAAGATTTCCCTGCTAAATATTTATTGGAGCAAGATCATGGCCTCGATTCGAATCAGCTAGGACTTTGATACGGGCGCGAGGACAGCTCTATCCGCTTCCGATTCCAATGGGCGGTGACGGACAAAAATTTCAGCAGATCAGGTCTTCCTCGTTATATATAATTAGAAAAGAGATATGGTTTTTTTTTGCAAATTTACGACGTACCGCAGAATCAACCGTTTTCTAGGTACCGCGGAAGCAATCCTTGCTTTATAATTAGGTAGAGATATGGCGAGAAAGATAGAGGGGAGAGACATCATTCATATATGGACTGAATTTCTTTCTTCTTTGTCAAAAACAGATTCCGACGAGACACTGTCTCGGCCACCATCCCTAATTCTTGCCCTCGATCTTCATTCTGTTCTTCTTCTGCTCTCCCCACTACAACAATCCCGTCACGCTTCTCTTGATTGAGTTAATTCTTTTTCTTCAAATATCCAAGCACGCCTACTCCTCCCAAAATCCAAGCAAGAAAATCACGGAGGATGCCTCCCTTCTCCCTCCGGCTGCCACGGTGCCTTCTCCTATGTGCTTCCTTCTTCCTATTCCCTTCCTTTGGACTGCAGTGGAGCAAGAAAACCAGCAGCTTCCCTCAGTAATCGAAACACCACAGCACCTCCAGCTAGTGCCATCTTCCTGCTCCACCCTGAATCAAGCAGCAGCACACGCTTTTCTCCCTTTGCTATTATCGCTAAAGTGCAACTCAAGGTAGCATCAGGCCTGCCCTCCTCTCATTGCTTTTATCGCTAAACTGCAACTAAAAAAATATATACTTTGACTAAAATATATAAGTAGTTTTCTTTCATAAGGAGACATATAAAATCAAGGTCATATTAAATTGGCATGTTAAAAAGAAGAAGTAAAATCTAAATTATCTTGAATGTTTGCATGTTAATGAGAAGGGAGTTAATATGAAGATTTATTTTATTTCTCCTGATAAACAAATAAGTATACATTAAATAAAAGATTCTGGCATAAAAACCTATTGTACCTTCCCACCTTCCTTCACACTGTATGTGGGCCCCACGGGAACTGATCTCCATCCGTGTGTTTCGTTGGTCATCGTTAGAAGCTGGGGTGGTTACAAGAAGAGTCATAAGCAATCAATATCATACAAATACAAAGACAATCACAAGGCCATGCATCCCGATAGTTCTTCTTCTTGAACTTGCCTCGTCGGCGTTGCCCAGCGGGTCAGACCCAGGCCAAGAATTGGGTCGGGGCACATCTAAAGAAACTTTGAATTTACGGAGTCTATACATAATGAAATTTTAATAATTGCTTTCCTTGAAAATCTCGAGTGAGGGCATATGCCCTCACTCGACCATACATAGGTCTGCCCGTGCGCAGTGCCACGGCCCTGCCCTCGGAGCCCGAGATGAGGTTGAAACTGCTGCCCGTTGAAAGAGTAGGCGGCCTCAAGCGGCCTGTCGTTGATGATCCTGAGGCCCAGTTGGGGTTTCGGATGGCAAGTGACACTGTGATGTTGTACGTCACCAGCGTCATGGGCGCAGTGGTCACCAGCGCAAAGCGGGAGAGTGAGGCATCCTCGACGGAGATGGTCACGTGACGGAGGGGCCCGCCGAGGAGATAGGCCCGGGTGCAGCTACCTCTTGAATCACTTTAGTGCACTCCTCATTGAGCAGAAAAAAAATTATAACAATATGGCCCGGGTGCAGCTACCTCTAGATTCACTGTGTACACTCCTCATTGAGAAAAAAATTATAACAATATATGCTGAATATAAGTTTACAACAGTGGCACAACAAAATTTAGCAGGCAAGTTGCACTTAGCGTCACCCCTAGAGGGGAAGGACGACGAGGACAACGATGGCGAGGGCGACGACCGCGGCGAGGAGGAGCAGGCCTGCTTAAGTTGTCGCTGACATCATCGGCACTGTAGCCACCGCCGCAAACCTTCCCGGCACAGCTGCCATCACCACAGCAGCCACAGATGGGCATGGTTGCCTCCGATTCCTCCCTCGCCACTCTGCTCGTGCTCGAAGGACTTTTCTTTTGGTCGATCAATGAGCGCAGTGGGGAAAAGGCAGGCATCTTAGCCGCAACTAGGCCTCGAGGGCGGTTTGGGCCTCACGAAAGGAAGGATGCGTGTGGACCGGCTAGCGGTAGGAGTAGGGCCAGCATTGGACGTACGGGGATCCCACAGCTAGGGACATGTCTCTGTAAACGTTGGGCGGCCTCGAGCGGTCTGGGACTCCTTCTGAGCATAGGCAGAGATCCCTGTACAGCAGGGTGGGGCATCTGCCCCAGCTACCGAGTGGAGCAAAGAACCCCGTCCCCATTTTCCTTAGTGAGATCTGGGATAAGAATCAGGCTGCTGTGTGAGTCCTCCATTGACCACGGTGTCGAATGAATGAAGAAGAAAGGACAACAGAAACAAACCATTATGTTGCTACTAGAAACTGTGGTGCGGCTTTGCGGTGCATTTCCGTAATTTTGCCCAGTGTTAGTGTGCTAGATGTGCTTTAACAATTTATTTTTTATGTAGCAAATAAAAGAGATATATTATACTAAGTATTAGGATATTTATTTTTTGTTGTCCAATCGTGGCCATGTCGATGTCACACTATGCTAATAGCACCTATATTAGATACAGCAAGCAGTGGCATATATTCCTTGAAGACCTGTTTCAAACCTGCACAATGGTGGTGTCATAACAGTTAATCACTTTGACAATTATGCAGTCCCAACCCTGTCCTTACTCGACTTTAGTTGGGCTTCCAACCTGCTTTTGCTTCCATAAAACCCAAAAGCCCAACCAAAGAGGTTGATAGGTAATCACGTTTAGGTCCCCGTAACCTTATTTGATGCATAGCATATGTGTTTTAACTCGGTTTTAATCTGTTTTTTTGTTTCATTAGCTTCATATGAATATAAACTTTAGCACTCAGATTCACCTTGATCTTTATTTGTGAATTTATTTAATATTTATTTGACTAAGGATTATTTAAAAATATTTTCCTAATTAAAATCTAATTAAGGTTTCTACTCATTTTTAATGTTAATATTAATTTGATTATCATTTATTCAGTTTATTTTGTAAATAAAAGTTAACTAGATTATATCTTGTTTTTTAATAAACTAATTTGCTTAATGATTAGTTAAATCAATTTTATAAATGACTGTTAATTTGATTAGTTCAATAATGTTCAAAGTTTTACGCTTACTATGTAACCAGCTTTACTTTGGGTAGAGGCAAATGTATTATGTTCATGTGATATCCTAATACTTATTATTTTCACCATCTATGCTTGTGTTTAATTTGATGGATCCTTGTTAAGGATATGCCTAACCACCATAATAATCCTTCTTGAAAACTTGGGATTTTACATTCATGTTACATAGCTATGTATAGTTGCTTTACTTAGTTATAAGTTGCGAAGCTATGATAACTACAAGATGATTATCTTACTTACAAGATGCATAACCACCAGGGAAGATAGTATAAACCATATGTATAGATGACTCTGGTCTTGGCTAGTTAAGTAGAAACTTTAGTGGATGGCAACCCTACAAGAAAAGGGCGAGAGGGGAGGCATTGATGGGGTATAGCCCAGTCCACTTGAGGGGTATGCTTTGTTAGGATACTTCGCTCGCTAGGGAGAGGCTTACACTTGCTTGGACTAAAATCCTTAGCGGGTTACTGTTTACTAAGAAATTTTTGTAAAGGCCTCATCGCGTCCCAATGCAGTCACACCAGCGGTAGTGTGATTTAAGAAGTTTGGCCACCTCGGCACTACTCGATTTACGCTTCTTGTGGGTGAAAGTGTACAACCTCTTTAGAGTGTAAAAATGATATATCAGTCATGCTTATGGTCAAGAGAAGCCTAGACCCTTACATGATAATTGAACTCAAATATAAAATAAATTATGGTTTATGTTTAAACTTTATTTATGCTCCTGTTATTTATTTATATGCTTTTATTTAACTGGGATGGTATAAACTTATATGATAATAATTAGGTGCTAATAAAATTTGACCAACTTAAATTTGCTTACTACATTATGTCAGCCAAACTTTTTCTTTAGCCTTACGTGTCATATTACATTTGTTGAGTACGACATGTGCTCACTATTGCTATTTCTAGATTATTTTTATTTTTTATCGATAAACATGGCTGCGAAGAAGAGACTACTGCAGAATTTCATGAAGATGAAGCTGAGTGATAGGCGTACGCAACCTTTGTGAAGTTTGGACCATTCATTTTCAGTATAGCTAGGCTATGTATCTCTTGTAGACCAAGTAATATATATTTTCTTTACATGATATTGTATTTGTTACTCACTACTGATTTACGGTATGTATGAAAACTGATCCTGATATACATATGGTGTGCATCGGTTTTGTTTCTAAAACCGGGTGTGACATTAATTATATTGGACAAAAAATAGAAATTAAATATCATGAGAAAATTATAATGTGCATATACAAATGATTGGATAGAGTGAGCAAAGAATTTAAACACCACGAACATGGTGGACAAACATATCACATCGGAAACAAATTATTGATACAGATGAAGAATTATATCTAGAATGCGACAATTTAATATCATGAGCAAGTCTATATTATAAAGATCCAAAACTTTCGACGACCGACGGGCCCATAAATCATTAAAAGATTACCCCTTCTATGACCCCATCTGCCAGGCTTTTTTGGTCAAACTTTTGACAGCCGACGGACCCACCAGTCATTGAAACTCTTTCCCTTCTATCGACCCCCATGTGTCATGCCTTTTTCATCAAGCTGTCCTCTATAGTATAGAATCTCCAGTTCATAACCAATACGTTCTCTTGTGTTCTATTATAAACATGTGTGTCGTACATGCGTTCTTGCTAGTTAGTTTTAAAATAGAGTAAAGTGCACCCACCATACATAAAGTTACATCATTGTTTCGCTTTGGTCCAACAAGTTGCAAACGTAGCAATACGATACATCAAGTTACATAATACGGTGACATAAGGTCTAAAATTATGCACCAGTTGTATTTTGTGCCTTGCTATTTACTAAGATGGAGTTCTGGAGGAGTTCAGGGCATGTTGACTGAGCATGGCACCTCTGTAATGACATTTTTATATGGAAAGTTCCCCGCTTTGTGGTTTCATTTTTGATCGACCTAGTTGAGGCAAAAGCGTTGGGCAGCCAAGGCAATTCAAAGGTGATCATAGGTTAGATCAATGACATATATACCTTGCAATTAAGGTCTATGAATTATGGTGCAACTAGAGTTGGATAAGTTACATGCCTTACTATCAACTAGGAGGATGCAACATCATATATAATTTTTCCTATCGCCATATGTGATTTGCTAATTTCTTATCAATTTGTCTTGGTTTGTATATGCTATAAATTTATATCATGTCAAAAAATACAAGGGAAGTATACTTAGCATAAAAATGCCAACTTTAGTGATGATGATAATAATAGAACTTATGATGCAAACTTTATGTAGATTTTTTCGGTGCATATTACAAACAAATATAATGATTATAAAACTTTATTTAGCACAAGCTACTTGGCTCTCACTACCCTAAGCACCATCACCGATAATTTTTGGATTGTGGACTTGGGGTTTTATTTGGAGGGGAACACTTTGATTGGAGATGATGTGAGCACAAATTATATGCCAACTTTCCATTTCAGCCCCTCATCTGCTTGAAGCATGCACTTATAGACCCTTCTATATCTTTGCCAACAGAATGTCACATCTGCAATATAAGCACCGTCAGTGTATATAGATCATGTATGCACACATCCAACACTTAGTGTATGGCGATTGCGATATTTGCAACTTGGTGGACTAAAGTGAAACAACGATGCAACTTCGTGTATGATGCATGCACTTTACTCAATAAAATATATACGCATGGATATGAAATCTCGCAATCACCGTCAATACACTGTCACCCTCGAGCTTTCATATCTCGGAGGACAGGTTTTTTTTCTATTTCATTGGCTGTCTGCGCACTCATGCGATGACACGGAGATCGATATGTCATTATTTTTTCCGAAGGTAGTGGACGCGCACTTGAGCTCATGTGCAAAAGATTCGTTTGTTGATATTGCATGGATCTTCCTTTCACTGCCTCATCAGCGTGCCGGAGATGCTGCTGACACCGGAATTAATTAAGGTGCTGCATGGGCTGGGTGCACAAATACTTATTATTATGGAGTTTTGACTTGTGAAGGAAGAACCAGCTTTGCACTCCTTGTCGATATATGGTCAATCACGGATTCAAAAGGTTCCCACGCAACACTCGTTTCAAGTAAATAAAAGGTTCCCGCGCAACACCTGGCAGCACCACGCAGCGTGGTGTTGCATTTGGTCAATCAACGAACTCGAAGAGTTCCCACAACATCACACTCTCCATCTACACAGCCTCTATCTTTTAAAGAGAAAGCAAAGGCGTCTTCACAACAGTACATCGATCTCTCCTTCCACCACTACCTGCCAACAATCACCACAGCAACCACTGAGGGGGCATGGCTTCAATCATGAGTGGCGCGGTGAGCACCCTCCTGTCCAAGCTGGGGGAACTACTCACGGATGAGTACAAGCTGCAGAAGAGCGTCAGGGATGAGATCATGATTCTCAAAAAAGAGTTTGAGAGAATGCAAGCGGTACTTCTCATGATCTCAGAGGCGCCAATGGACCAGCCACCTAGTCCCCTCGTCATGCTTTGGGCAAGGGATGTCAGGGAACTGTCCTATGCCATTGAGGATAGGCACTACCAGAATCATTCACATCCGCCCGCCTCCTCCGCCTCGGTCATTTTTGGACCCGGTGCTGATGGGGCTTCAGCACCGGGTCCAACGGCTAGGAGCGGGGGCGGCGCACGGGGCGGCGGGGGCAGCACATTAGCACCGGGTCTTGCCACGACATGGTGCTAATGTCTTCGCCCTGACACATCTTCGCACTGCCCCCGCTCCTAGCCGTTGGACCCGGTGCTGAACCCCCATCAGCACCGGGTCCAAAAATGACCGAGGCGGAGGAGGCGGGCGGATGTGAAAGATTCTGGTAGTGTTTTCTTCTTCTGCCTGTGTAGTATGAGCCATGGAGTTGGCACGCATAAGAGCCCTCTCTGGGTCCAATTATTGAGAATGTAAGCTTGCTGTTATATGGAATAAGCTGTTATATTTACACACAAAAACTTGATGCTTGCTGTCATCAATTTTTTCTTTTTTATCATATTATTGCAGTTTCTTCTATTATTTTTTAATATTATCATGTTTTTTGTGTAAAGTAATATATATAATCATC
>OAMR01000592.1:381263-400672 GCA_900205405.1 Echinochloa crus-galli | reverse complement strand
GCGTTCTGGTTTTCCTTCGTTTCCTGAATTTGTGGATTGTTTGCAGGGGGGCGGCGGAGCACCGATGGCGGAACTGGTTGGACGGCAGATGTACAGCTGCTGCAATTGCCGGAACAACGTCTGTCTCGAGGACGACATCATCTCCAAGAGATTTATGGTATTTCAGATTCCTTCCGAACTTGTTCTTCAGCAACAGTAGTGTTGGGCTGACTGTTTATATAGCATCCAATCAGTCAAGGAGTTTATTGTTCCCTTAAATAGCCAATTCATGAGAAGTTGAGAATACTAGTGGTTTCGCTACAGCAAAACTGAAGCAGCTGAACAGCAAAATAAAAGCCTGATTATTTTCTGCATTAATCCTATGACCACTTAAATTTAAGGTTGCCGCATTCTAGGGACACCTGAATTCTCGTCTCACTGAATACTGATCAATGGGTGCAGAGATTTATTTGTTTATTCAAATGTTGAATTCGACTTTCAACCACGGTCCTATTACATTGCATAACAGTACAAAAATAGTTCAGCAGTATTTTTTTATTAAACAAACCAAGAGTTTCAGTTAATCCATATTTTAGTCATTTCTAGCTAGATTTGACATACCATAGGACCAAGGGTTTCAGTTAAGGCGATCTGTTACCAAATCTTGGCTTGCTAGATTTGACATACGATGAATGTGTGTTGACATGAGTCTAGTTATTTTTGTAGAGAAACAGTTTCAATTCATTTAGGTGAAGAACAAGTTAGAATTGGATGTAGCTTGTATTTTTTTTGGTCAGTCTTTGGAGAATAATACTGTCTCTCACTTGCTCTTCTGACTGTTCTACAGGCATCGAGTGGCGGTGCATATCTCTTTTCTCATGCCATGAACACAGCTATTTTTATGGGGCCTAAAGAGGATAAGATGCACATCACCGGGCTTCACTCGGTTGCTGACATCCACTGCCGTGATTGCCATGAAGTACTTGGCTGGAAATACGAGAAAGCATATGAAGAGTCGGAGAGACACAAGGAAGGGAAGTTCGTATTCGAAAAATCAAAGATTGTTAAAGAAAATAGGTAGTGATTAAGGGCTGGCTATGAAAACTTAATCATCAAAGATGTTGTTAATGTCTTTTACATAGCTGCCAGTCGTTCCGCCTGCCTGTTCCAATATTTGGGCAGCATGATTGTGCCCTTTGCAATCTGAACTCTGGTGCAAGGTGGATGACCTCACTTTGCTGCCAATTGGAGATCGAGTCATAGGGGGAACACCATTTCTTACTGATCTCTGCGTACTAGTAATTAAGCAGTGACACAATTGGAGATCGAGTGAAAAGGTTGGCCATTGACAACAGTTATCCATTCGCGTGCCTTACGGACTTCAGTATACGAAGATGCAGCGTCGCAGCGAGGCGTTGTTTGCTCGAGGTGACTTCAGTATACCCTTGGGTTAGGTTTTGAACTGCGAGAGACAGTGGATCGGTTTGGAGACTTTGATTTTGGACTGGAGAACCTCTATATGCTTGAGCATATTCTAACGTTTGTATCCACTGTATGAATATGAAGCCTCGCGTCAAGCTCCAGTGGCTGGAAGCTCGCGTGAACCCAGTGGCGGACGCAGAATTTTAAGATTGGCTGTATATTAAGTTACTAACGATATTTTTTACCTCTATTAAGGAAAAAATAGGTAGATATAAACAATTGTGCACCTCCGAACAATCTATTTTTTCATGTCTAGTCAGCTGCTAAATGATATTACGATATTGCATAGTCTCGTAATATGCAAAATCACATCATCCAAAGTTAACATGGCCCAAATGCAATACACACTCTACTTCAATGTGTTTGTAGATGAACATGAGTGGAGTTAACAGGGATCTGCTCTCAATTTTTTCTGTTTCAGAGTGGAGTTAAGAGCTGTCTCTTCTTTACTTCTCACTCCATTTCATATATATTTATATAACAATCTTTCTTTTTTTATTGATTTGCAAACGTAAATTGATAACTGCGCGAAC
The DNA here is from genome assembly GCA_900205405.1 of Echinochloa crus-galli. Taxonomy (NCBI): domain Eukaryota; kingdom Viridiplantae; phylum Streptophyta; class Magnoliopsida; order Poales; family Poaceae; genus Echinochloa; species Echinochloa crus-galli. The sequence continues at coordinate 398,678 of OAMR01000592.1, read as the reverse complement.
AAGTGCCACTGAGTACTTCTATTGGTAATGAAATTTGCATCACCATGACAGCTTGTGCAGTGCCGCTGGTATTAGCCGAGGCTGGCACCGTACCTCGTTAAACCCTCCTTAAACTATGCCTGCCGTTCTGCCGAGGATCAACGCAACAAGGCTACAGGCAACCAGCCAGCCCTGCGCACAGACGGGCATAAAAATGGGCCAAATGACTGCAAGGTGGCCCATCATTGCATATGAGAAGAGGAATTTTGGGATTGATTGGGCTATTCCGAGCTTTAGATTAAAGAGATACACATGTTCTAACCCAGTATGAGTACACATATATTATACATACTGATTGCTACTAGTTTGTTGCAAAAATTATTGGATGTAGAGATGTAAACCCATGCATGTCCCTATAATGGGTCCACCATTACGTGAACCTCATATGGAGACTGGAGATAGAGAGTGTCAAGCTCGCCCCAGCTGAATTTGAGCAACAGGGATTTTGATTGCGGATCCAGAAGATCGATTCAGGCGAATAAGCTTCAAGTTGCATGCATGCTGCTCATTTTGGTCCAACAGGTGGATGATATGGTAAAATCGTCCAACCACAGGACAAAATTAATTTTTTAGTATAATTTATAATTTTTGTCATACAGCTTCCTGTAATACCTAGACGATTTTTATTTTGTCTAATGGGAAGACAAAATCTAGACAAGATATTAATTTCGTCCTTTGATGGATGAAATCTTAATTTTCATCCTATCAGTGCTGGCCAGGTTCTGTGATTTTTGTTGCCCAGGGCGACATAAAAGTCAGGGCCCTAAATATAATCATTAAATTAATATTTTTTATAAAGATTATCCCAATTTCTTATATCATCAATATCGAAACTGCTAAGTTGTTCATTCGATAGTAGATGATTTAAATATTTTCGCATAATAAGTTGAATCATCATCCATGTTGATGTTAACTCCATCTCTACATCCTCTTCGATTGATATCGATATTATTTTTTTGTAGTCATAATAATCCAAATTAATATTAATATTTTCTTCCTAATTTGTGGGTTCCTCCCGATGCATCAAGAAATTAAAAGTAATAAACTTATTGTGTGCAAAGTTACAAAAGTCCTGGATTAACTCAAGAATGTCTTAGATTGTTTCCTAGAAACCACAAATCTAATAATTGTTTCCCTAACTAAACACCAATCGGTCGATTCTCGATGGTCTATTGCCATGAACGGCAACATTAATTTTTTCGGTTGGGAGATGGGGGGATAGGATCCTGTAGGTGATTAGGATCATCAAACAATCCATCGATTATTCATGAGGATGGGATTGACCTTCATGGCTCCATCCTTCGTGTAGCCTGTTCCTGTAGCATGCTCTGCCGGTCATGGCACCACCGCAGTAGCGATGACCGGCTGCATCACTGCAAGGCATGGAATCGGATAGGCGTAGCAGTGGCTAATTATTTTGCGATCATCTCGTTTTAATCTCGATAGGTCATTTGCTGTTATGGAGAAGACGAAACGCACTAGCACATCATCCCAGGTCCAATCCAGAAGACACGCTAAGATAAATCGAAAGTGTCTTCGTTTTTGGGACACAGGAGTATCATAGAACAAGTGGGCTAAAGAAAAAAAATGGCTGGAGTACCATAGCCTACTGTTCTATGATACTCATGAGTGTCATAAGTATCATAGAACAATAAGTCTAGTGGTGTAAGCCTGCAACTTGCAATATTTACTATCTAAGAACCAAGTTAAGAGCTGCAATTTCTGTTCAACTACATTTTTGGTAAGGTAGCCTCTACCTCAAAATGTATGGAATCACAAAAAACACACAAAAAGAATCCATGGAGTGGAAGTCGAACAAGAAGTATCTGTCATAATAATGGTTTATATTGACAACAAATGCGCCTGTTGTGATAGCTGAACAGGTTTGCATTCTTCAAGTAGGTGAAGATTAAGTTGTTTTACAATGCTTGGAGATGTACTCACCGGTACTGAAAGTATCTAGTGTAAATTAATAGTTGGTCCCACCATTTTTGGTACCTGGTCCCATGAATTTGGTACCTCTTGGTACTTCTATTTAGGTACCTCTAGGTACTTTCTTTGTTTCTACCGTCCGATTTCTCAAGGCTCTAATTAATCCCAAATATTTTAAAATTCCTCAAATATTAAATCTTAGGAGCAGTTTAGTCCTAAGCTGCTAGTGGTGTCCTTTACATATTGAATTGCAACTTGCAGTATAGAATTTAATAGAAATAAACCAAGATGTGGTACAAAACTCCACCAACAAGTCATATGTCTTGTTCAACTTCATTAGGCCACTCCCAGAAGGAGGTCGGTAGATTTCCATGCCAATTAAATAAGATGCTACCTCTGCTAATATGAAAACATGATAAAGATTTTGAGGGAGAGATATGAGTACTTTTATCAGGATGAAATTGGTGCTCACCATTTCCAATACAATAGAGCCAACCAAGCAGGACCGTCAGAAGATCAATGCCAAATGTTGGCTTCCATTGCCCGCACCTCTGCTCATGATGTTGGTGAGCAACCCCCTCTTCCATTTATTTACCATCAGTTGATAATTATTCTCAATCTGACATGTCCAAGCATCCTAACGCTGCAGGAAATGAACGCCAAGTTCAAACTATACAAACACAAAAACTAAAGTTCAATAGGGCGGCTGTATCTGAAAAGGATGTCACATATTACGAAGAAGCTCAAGCCCATATGTGCTATCCTTTCTACTGTCCTCAATGTGGAATTGCAATGCTCCAAAAGTAAGACCACTACTACTATAGAATTGCCCATAACCAATGAGCATAGCGTGTAGCCTAAATTGTAGGGGAGATAAATTGAGCAGCAAAGGGTTGTGGATTGCATTACACATAGTGAATATTCTGCCAATGAAATTATAGTGCCACTAATTGTTGGCCCAGGGGGCATTGGGAAGACAACATTCGCACAACATGTATACAAAGAAGTGAAGAGCCAGTTCCAAGTTATAATTTGGATATGTGTCTCTGTGAAATTTAATGCTAATAGACTGACACACGAAGACTTGGAAAAGGTATCCATAGATGAAGCTACAAAGGCACGTGGTAGTCTCCAAGAGCTGTCTGAGGAAAGATTAAAAGGTAAAAGGATTTTGCTTGTATTGGACGATATATGGCAATGTCATGAGGATGAGTGGGAAAAACTTCTAGCACCATTTAGAAAATTTGGTGAAAAAGGAAGTATGGTTATAGTCACAACTCGGATGTTGCTAAAATGGTTAGAACTGTTGATTCACCAATTGAATTGGATCATTTAGGGGGAAAAGGTTTCAGGAATGTATTTGATGCATGTGTATCTACTAAAAATGAATCATGGTCAAGTTATCCTGAGATACATGAAATTGGGAGACAAATAGTTATAAAACTGAAAGGTTCTCCTCTCGCAGCAAAAACAGTAGGGAGAGTACTAAGAAAAAAGTTCACTTTGGAGCACTGGAGAAGGGTACTTGAGTGCAAAGAATGGGAATTCCAGACAAGTGAAAATGACATTATGCCAGCATTAAAGATCAGCTATGATTACCTGCCACTCCTCTTGCAGCAAAAACAGTAGGGAGAGTACTATGAAAAAAGTTCACTTTGGAGCACTGGAGAAGGGTACTTGAGTGCAAAGAATGGGAACTCTAGACAAGTGAAAATGACATTATGCCAGCATTAAAGATCAGCTACGATTACCTGCCACTCAATCTAAAGCAATGTTTACCTTACTGTGCTTTGTTTCCCGAAGATTATGAATTTGATAGCAATGAGTTAGTTCAGTTTTGGATTGGACTGGGTATTTTGAAGCCGCATGATCAGAGCGCACGAGTAGAGGAGGTTGGCAAGAGTTATATAATTAACTTGGTTAATCATGGTTTTTTCAAAAGGTATGAAAAGTACAATGGTCAGCATTATTATGTAATCCATGACCTAATACATGAGTTGAAAACGAATGTGTCACGATGTGATTGTATTAGCATAAAACTTTCTGAAGTGAGGTATAAACAGATAGAGGGATCAGTACGCCATTTGTCTATAGTTACCTCACTACAGAATGTTTTATGCTAATAGAATCACATTGTGACACATTCGTTATCAACTCATGTAGTAAGTCAAGGATTACATAATAATGTTGACCATTGTATTTTTCATACCTTTTGAAAAAACCATGATTTACCAAGTTAATTATAGAGTGAATTTCACTACAGGTCCATGAACTTTTTCCAAGATCTTATCTAGGTCCGCAAACTAAAAAAACGGCCATCTAGGTCCATCAACTTTTCTGATGTCTCATCTAGGTCCGCAAACTAAATAAGCAGTCATCTAGGTCCATTAACTTTTAAAGAGCTGTCGTTTAGGTCCAAGACGGTGACGACGAGCCTGACCTTGACGACTGCTCTTTAAAAGTTTATGGAACTGGATGACCACTTTTAAAAGTTAATGTACCTAGATGACCGCTTATTTAGTTTGCGGACCTAGATAAGATATCGAGAAAAGTTTGCGGACCTAGATAAGATATCGAGAAAAGTTTACGGACCTAGATGGCCGCTTTTTTAGTTTGCGGACCTAGATGAGATCTCGAGAAAAGTTCATGGACCTACAATGAAATTCACTCTTAATTATATAACTCTTGCCAACCTCCTCTACTCGTGTGCTCTGATCATGCGGCTTCAAAATACCCAGTCCAATCCAAAACTGAACTAACTCATTGCTATCAAATTCATAATCTTCGGGAAACAAAGCACAGTAAGGTAAACATTGCTTTAGATTGAATGGCAGGTAATCGTAGCTGATCTTTAATGCTGGCATAATGTCATTTTCACTTGTCTAGAGTTCCCATTCTTTGCACTCAAGTACCCTTCTCCAGTGCTCCAAAGTGAACTTTTTTCATAGTACTCTCCCTACTGTTTTTGCTGCAAGAGGAGAACCTTTTAGTTTTATAACTATTTGTCTCCCAATTTAATGTATCTCAGGATGACTTGACCGTGATTCATTTTTAGTAGATACACGTGCATCAAATTCAATTGGTGAATCAACAGTTTTAACCATTTTAGCAACATCCGACATCCACGTTGTGACTATAACCATACTTCCTTTTCACCAAATTTTCTAAATGGTGCTAGAAGTTTTTCCCACTCATCCTCATGAGATTACCATATATCGTCCAGTACAAGCAAAATCCTTTTACCTTTCAATCTTTCCTCAACAGCTCTTGGAGACTACCATGTGCCTTTGTAGCTTCATCTATGGCTACCTTTTCCAAGGCTTCCAATGCCAATCTATTAGCATAAAATTTCACATAGACACGTATCCAAACTGTAACTTGGAATTGGCTCCTGACTTGTTTGTATACATGTTGTGCGAATGTAGTCTTTCCAATGCCCCCTGGGCCAACAGTTGAAAGCATTGTAATTTCACTGGCAGAATATTCGCCATGTATAATTGAATCCACGACCCTCTGCAACTCAATTTCCCTCCCATATAGTGTAGGCTCCACACTGTCCTCAATGGTTATGGGCTGTTCCATGGTAGTAGTGCTCATACTTTTGGAGTCTTCCAGCTCCAGATTGATGATTGCAGAGACGATAGCACATATGGGCTTGAGCTTCTCTACAATATCTGGCATCTTTGTAGATACAGCCGCCCTGTCAAACTTTAGTTTTGGAGTTTACATAGATTGAACTTGGTATCCATTACCTGCAGCGTTAGGATCCTTGAACATGTCAGATTGAGCACAATTATCAACTGATGGTAAACAAATGGAAGAGGAGGTTTCCCTACCGACATCACGAGAAGAGCTACGGGTAATTGAAGCCAACATTTGCTTGAATTTGGCATTGACCTTCTGACCATCCTGGTTACTGGGTGATGCATGTGATGAATTATCTTGATCGTCATGCTCACCACGGTTGGTGTCGCGCGAGCCGGAGGAGGGCTTAATTTTAGAAATAACAGCTTTAGCTGTGGCGAGCATGGAGGAGGAGGCCATGGATGCAACCCCCGGCGTGCTCATTGGCAGCATGGTAGGTGCCTTCGAGCTCATCCTGGATGCGGAAGTAGTCAAGGATGTCGAGCACGTCATCAGCTTCGTATCCCAGCAGTCGTAGCTGAAGGAGCATACTGTTCAGGTCTGGGTTGTGATTCTCCCTGCCACGGCTGTTGTTGAGCATGGCTTGCACGTAACAAAGATGCAACACAAGGGCATCGGTCTCAATGCTGAGATTATTGCTGGCCACCCACGCCTCCAGAACATTGTCCTTGGCAGCAGACAGTGCCTTTCCAAACACCCACCGCGCCGCGCTGAATGCGAAATCCATCCTTAGGAATCAAAGGCTGTTTCCTTCCGTTCGGAAAGCAGGGAAATGTATTAGCATTGGCAGTGTGGCCACTCAGGAACACATGATGACGAAGATGAGTATATGTTTAGAAGCTCAATGAGAAAAGTTTACCTAGTACCTACCACGAAACGAATTCCCAGAAGGCCAGGTTTGCACTGAGTTGGACCACCTTGCTCGAGTCTGTCAACAACTCGAGATCTGGTGGAGGTTTGCGCTGAGTCTGCACAATTAGGGCATGTACAATGGCTGTCGAGAGCCGTCGACATGCAAAGAATATTTGCAAAAAACCCCCCAACGGAGCGCAACAGCTGCCCACCCGGCGTCTCGTTCATCGACGGGTCGAGCTCGTGCTCCCAGGCGAGAAGACGAAGGCGAAGACCGTTGTGGGATGCGTCGCGGGGAGACGACGAGGCGAGGGATCCGCTGCGCGCGCTAGGGGATTCGTTTGGCGCCCAAGGTTCGCGCCTTTCTCCCGCGAAAATCCCTCTTCTTCTGGTTGAAATACTCCCTCCGCCATCCCCATCCAACCCTAGTTCCTGATCTGGCCACCATGTCGCGGCAGACGCGGAAGGAGTGGGCGGCGGCGACGCAAGATCTGCTGAAGTTGGATGCAGCTCGGAAGCGGAAGGCAGCTGCAGCACAATCTCAGAAGGGTGCGGCGGCGCCGATGCAGAAGGCCCAGGGAGGAGCTCCGGTGCCGATTGTCAAATCCCATGGAATTCTCAATCTTCAGATCCTGCAACATGGTAATCTCTGTCAATTTTGCTTCTGTGATCAGAGTGATGCATCATGCATTAATCAATATCCACTACATGTACTAGACAGTTGAATTTCATATTGCAATTTTGATTTTTAGAATCAGTGACATTGAATTTATATTAGAATGTAAGCTTGGTCCAATAGCTTGAAGCAATCAGGTAGTCAGAACTGATGTGAGTTGCTTCTTTGTTTGTAAGATATGCTACAATGTGGGCTGTAGCAATTTTTTTTTCTATTGTTGAGTGTTCTAACAGACCAGTAGGATCACATATGTGCTTTGATTGTTACATTTCTTCATTGTGCTTAAAGTGGATGGAAGACAGAGGACCTTATTAATATGCAATTCTCCACATAACATGCAATTTGTAGTGCCTTCTTGTGAATCAAGTTCCTGTCTGACATTTGCAGTGTAACACTTAAAATGAGAGCAGCAGCATAATTTAATTTGCAGTAGCATAATCTCTGTTAAGTGTTTTTTATTGCAAATTTTGAGGTCTTAAAATGAGAGCAGCAGCATAATTTAATTTGCAGTAGCATAATCTCTGTTAAGTGTGTTTTATTGCAAATTTTGAGTTATGCAATATACCCGTGATCTACTATTGTTGAGTGTTCTCTAAAGTCTGAAGGCTGAAGTCTTATCTCTCTGAAGTCTGAAGAATTCACACCAAATTGACTATAAAAATTCTACTGCACAAAAATTCTGTTTGTGTTGTGCATAAAAAAATGGTGTGGCAGCAGCTGAGCAGCAGCAGATTTTAATTTGCAATAGTCCATTTTGTATATCTGTATTTGAATGCACTGCTTGAACATCTCTGTAGCAATTTTTCTTAAGTACAGTACAGCTTCTCATTGCCACATTTGCTAGTTGTGATTCAGCTTATTGGTCTAACTCAGTGTGATTCATGGCAATAAGGTCAGCTGTGAACTGGCATGAGAAGTGATACTGACTGTCGAATTTGTACAAGTATATGTCTGAGTTGGGGTATTTGGTTTTCTCCAACGCATGGGCAATGGTACATTGCAAGTATGTACAAAACCATAAGCATTTGGCAATGATAAGGTCAGGCTTGGCCTGCATTTCTTTCATGATTTCACTAGCAACATACTGTATCACAGAATGCATGAATTCAGTATTAATAGAACAAGCTAGGCTGTATGAGACATATAACCGCCTTCTTTCAGTTGACACAAGTCTGATGTCTGATGAAGAAAAGGTTGACCATGGAAATACATTATTGTTTTTGAAGAAGAAACTATTTACTGATAATTGAGGTGAGTTTCATGTGCTATGATAATCTTTGGTCTCTGAATGTGGCACATCTGAATAAAATTGCTGCTTAAATCTGCTGTCTGATAATCTTTGGTCTCTGAATCTGTATGCTTAAACCATGGAAATATGTCGTTTAAATCTGTATGCTCTGTGACTTGTATGCATCACATTTGTGGCACATCAGTTACTATCTATTTATTTTGGTTTCAGGTTTGGGTCCCTGATCAAGAGCCTGATTGCTGGAGCTCTGGTGGCGATGGGGTTCCTGGTGGCTATTGTGCATTGTTTTTTTTTGGTGTGTTGATCAAGTGGCCGTCAGTAACGTGTGAACTGTTTTGCCTATTGTGAACTGATTTTTGTGATATAAAACATGTGAACTGTTTTGCCTATTGTGCACTGATTTTTGTGATCTGAAATGAGGGGTCATCTGCCGTGTATGCACTTGTATATAAAATGAAGTGCTCTGTAGCATGTATGCATCACATTTGTGGCGATGGAGGGCTCTAGTGGCTCTGGTTCTAATGGAGTGCCTCCTGCTGGCGATGGAAGTATCCCTGCAGGCACAGGCGTGGGCTCTGCTGGCGATGGAAGTCTCCCTGCAGGCACAGGCGTAGCCTCTTGTGGCGAGTTCTTGGCCTCTGGTGGAGATGCGGTGCTCCCTGGTGGCCTCTGGTGAATGTATGGTGCATTGTCTTACGTATGCAACAAAAATGACTACAAAGATCAAATATGCACTAGATTATCATAATTTATGTGTCAAAGGATGAATTAAACACTATGCAGACAGCAAGCTGTCTATACAATTGTATAAAGCTGTCTGTTTAAGCTGTCTGTTTGGCTAAAAAGACAGCAAGCTGTCTACACGGTTGTACTTGACCTTATCAACCGGTGGTCAAGGCGCTGAGCAAATGCCCACCAGAAAGCAAAAGCCGAAGCGAAAAGCAGGGCGCTATCTCTGAGTTTATGATCGAGGCCATGGTGCGGAACACAAACGGTGGCCCTATAACTATATTATAAAATGCAAATAATATTAATATATTCATATTTCATAATACAACTATTATAAGAATTCAGTCATGCTAAAGAAGTAAAGAGTGAATCTTCCTTAGCAAATTTTCTTTAGCTTCTATTAAAAAGTAACATTTGTCTAGTATTCTTCGAAATGAAATCTTCAATTATATCTTCATATTTAATCTTCTCTAGAACGTCATTTTCAAGAGCAATTATCGCCAATCCATTGAGCCTTTCTTGTTTCGTAGTACTATGGGTGTAGGACTTTAGCAACTTTAATTTAGAAAAGCTTCGTTCTGCGGATGCCACTGTCATGGGAACAGTCAACAAAATTCTGTATGCAACCTTTTCTAGTCTTCTTTGCTTCTTGCGCTTTTCAGCATCAGACTCATGATTTCTATTTCTAACTCTAGAAGACATGACTGGCCTGTTCATAATTCAAATATAGAACTAATAAATATGAATTTCATGCTTCATGGTGAATTGGTGATCAACTGATCACTGATCAGTAAAGGGGTCCCGGGTTCAACAGTTCAAGAAAATAGCAGAAGCAAATCGATATCAATGCAGAATTATATTACAGATAGGTGATCAACTGAATACCTGAGTAATGGTGAGCATACTGCGGCGTCGATGAATGTCGAGCAGCGACTGCCCACTGCTGAGGCGTGATCAAAGGGGAGCAGCGAGCCAGCGAGGCGATTGACGAGCGGCGAGTGCGGCGTTGATGTAGAGGGAAGAGTCGGAAGACCGGAAGAGAAATCGTCGTTGCTTTCGGTTCGGCTCTCGACAGTTTGGCGGCGTCGGCGTCCCGTCGTTTCCTTCCTAGTTCCTGCGTTGTGCGTTCCAGGCCTGGTGGCTGGTGCGTTCCTAGCCTTGGGGCTTGCTGGGCTTTAGTGGTTATTTACTAAGATTAGTACTTAATGGTCTTGATTTGGGCGGCCCCCTCAAATGGGCGGCCCGGCGATGTCACGCAGGTTGCGCTGCCCAATCGACGGCCTGCTTCCAGGATAAGGAAGAAGCCTCTCTAAAACCCCAGAGAGATAGAGAACCACGAAAATTCAGAGCAGAGGCATGTTTTCTATACTTGTCCAAATGTTTTAGTACAGAGGCATGCAGCTTTTGTAGGCATATAAGGTAGGTTGGAAAGAGGATAGAACTGAGTTTACTAAAATATATTTTCCCCCTTGTGATAGAAGGTTTGAACGTATGCAACAAAAATGACTACAAAGATCAAATATGCACTAGATTATCATAATTTATGTGTCAAAGGATGAATTAAACACTATGCAGACAGCAAGCTGTCTATACAATTGTATAAAGCTGTCTGTTTAAGCTGTCTGTTTGGCTAAAAAGACAGCAAGCTGTCTACACGGTTGTACTTGACCTTATCAACCGGTGGTCAAGGCGCTGAGCAAATGCCCACCAGAAAGCAAAAGCCGAAGCGAAAAGCAGGGCGCTATCTCTGAGTTTATGATCGAGGCCATGGTGCGGAACACAAACGGTGGCCCTATAACTATATTATAAAATGCAAATAATATTAATATATTCATATTTCATAATACAACTATTATAAGAATTCAGTCATGCTAAAGAAGTAAAGAGTGAATCTTCCTTAGCAAATTTTCTTTAGCTTCTATTAAAAAGTAACATTTGTCTAGTATTCTTCGAAATGAAATCTTCAATTATATCTTCATATTTAATCTTCTCTAGAACGTCATTTTCAAGAGCAATTATCGCCAATCCATTGAGCCTTTCTTGTTTCGTAGTACTATGGGTGTAGGACTTTAGCAACTTTAATTTAGAAAAGCTTCGTTCTGCGGATGCCACTGTCATGGGAACAGTCAACAAAATTCTGTATGCAACCTTTTCTAGTCTTCTTTGCTTCTTGCGCTTTTCAGCATCAGACTCATGATTTCTATTTCTAACTCTAGAAGACATGACTGGCCTGTTCATAATTCAAATATAGAACTAATAAATATGAATTTCATGCTTCATGGTGAATTGGTGATCAACTGATCACTGATCAGTAAAGGGGTCCCGGGTTCAACAGTTCAAGAAAATAGCAGAAGCAAATCGATATCAATGCAGAATTATATTACAGATAGGTGATCAACTGAATACCTGATGAATGGTGAGCATACTGCGGCGTCGATGAATGTCGAGCAGCGACTGCCCACTGCTGAGGCGTGATCAAAGGGGAGCAGCGAGCCAGCGAGGCGATTGATGAGCGGCGATTGCGGCGTTGATGTAGAGGGAAGAGTCGGAAGACCGGAAGAGAAATCGTCGTTGCTTTCGGTTCGGCTCTCGACAGTTTGGCGGCGTCGGCGTCCCGTCGTTTCCTTCCTAGTTCCTGCGTTGTGCGTTCCAGGCCTGGTGGCTGGTGCGTTCCTAGCCTTGGGGCTTGCTGGGCTTTAGTGGTTATTTACTAAGATTAGTACTTAATGGTCTTGATTTGGGCGGCCCCCTCAAATGGGCGGCCCGGCGACAGCGAAAGCGAAAGCTAAAGCGAAAGCGAAAGCAAAAGCCAAAGCGAAAGGGAAGGCAGAAATCTGTGCTGAAATTATTGTTAAGACAAAAGCAAGCTATTAGCTTAGACTTGAAATAGCGGTAGACTCAAGATGATGGACATGAACTTACCTGAGAACCGGACCACTGCTTTGCCTGCCACCCAATGCACTACGCTAATTCAATATCCACGCCCAAAAATCTCTGGGATTGCTGGGAGCTGCATAAAGGGTCGGGAAACGTACTATCTGCAAATATAGCTTACAATCAGAATCAGGGGCAATGCTGTGTCGTTGGTAGTGGGAGGTGGGGATGCACCCACGCTAAAAGTAAAAAACACAGCTAAGCCCGGATTATTCACCATTAATGCACGTGTGCCTGTGCATGATTATTTTTTTTGAACAATAGTGCATGATTATTCACCGATGCACCCACGCCCTCTATTATTGGTGCATACATCGCAAATCTAGTAAGGCAAGAAAACTAATCCGATCTTTCCTTCATGGCAAAGCAATCCCATGTAAAGATTACAGCATTTTGTTTTACCAACACTGTCGTATTAGGGTTTCAAAATTCAGTTTTCCGAACTGAAGTTGAAAGCTAGGAATTTTTTCATATCAAACTAATGAAGGGGTTAATTAAAGTTGCTTCTGACACATGTAATCGTGTTCCCTTTGCTTGGTTAGACAAACTAGCTAGCTATATGATTCTACACAAGAATTCCTGGTATTTGATATATACTTCATCAAATTAAATTTTAAATCATTTGTGACCAGTGAAAGGAATTTATATCCGTGCGATCTATTGTCCGTAGGGTATGAATTAAGACCTTGGCTCAATATAGAAGAAAACTCTACTATACGTGTGTTTGAACTATTGGTGTACTCACCGAGAGAAATGAGAAGTACTCCCTCCGTCCCACTATATAGGGAGCATTCCAACCATTCAAACTCAAAAAATAACGGAACTTTTAAAAGACCTTTATACCCCTCATTTTACACTACCTATCCTACCAACCCATAAAATTTTGTCTTATCTGTAGGAATGCTTATATTTTGGCACAAAATTTGAATCCTACAATGGTTATATACTGGGACGGAGGGAGTACTTGGCCACCGTTGTTGTCTTGACCGCTGCATCCGCTGGCTCCTACCGAAAGGAACCTGTGCTCCTGCCAACTCCAAGCAACAAGAGTCCAGGAGCAGAAGGCAAGATGGTGAAGGCGCTGAAGAGAGCAATATCTAGCATGCAAAGCAGAACGAAAAGCAATGTGGGTTTGGATGGAGCCGATGCAACAATCAGATGTATGCTTAGCTTACAGTAATGAAGGGAAAGCAGAAGCTTAACGGACACCAAGCAAAAAAGGTCAGGGCGATGCACAACTGGGTGCTTATATTAACTTGCATATGCAGCAATGAAGAAAAGGAAGCTGATGCTTAACTTGCCGCTAGCAAAGCCGAGTCCAATGCCTACATGCATTAACATAGTAACTTTCATAAAGATAAAATGAGAATGTGGGACAGACAGAGGGGTTCATCTTTCTTTTCTGCTTCTTCCGAGGGTAGCAAATTTTGCTTTCTCGCCTTTGCATGTCTGCACCAAAGTTACTTTTTGTGGAATCGTTTATGGGCATCATCATTACCTATCAAGCTGTAACATGCTGTGGTTTTTTCGTAGATTGTTTTCTGCAAAAATACTAATTTTCAAAAACTTCTCTTGAATTGAAGTGCATGTTAATTATCACCATATGGATATCTTCTTTTGCTTTCTTTGCTCCTAGGTATTTTCAATCTAATTTTAACTTGAACTTGGATGCTAAGGATTAACTCTAATGTGATTTTGTTTCTTTTTGGACTTGTGCTTTCTTTGAGCGTGTTTGAATTCAAAATACATACACTACCAGAAGAGCTCACATCCGCACCGGTTGGGAACCTCTTTTAGCACCAGGTATCCAACCGGTGCTATACATCCGGTGCTAAAAGTGCCACCCATTAGCACCGGGTCAAATACCCGATACTAAAGGCATCCTTTCGCACTGGTCCAAATATGACCCGGTGCTAAAGATTTTTGCACGCCAAAAAAAAATACTCATCATCCATTTCTCTCACCCCTCTCTCTCATGTTCTTCTTCAAGAACCAGAAGAACAAGAAGAACAGAAGAACCAGAAGAACAAGAATACATGTACTTATGTCTTGCATATGCATAGTTTAAAATATCATTAATCCACCATATCATCTTACAGAATCCAATCACACACACCCCGCATCACGCACACACCTCGCAGATGAACGAAGCATCACACACACCTCGCAGATCCGGGTGGGGAAGGAGATGGGGCAGTGTGGAGGTTGGGCATGGCGAGGACGGCCCGCGGCGCCGGCTCGCGCGCCTGCCCGCACGCAGCCAGTGCACCGCCCGCCTTGCCTGCCGCGCTCGATCACCGAGCCACCACGCCCGCTCGCGCGCAGCCAGTGTGCCGCCCTCCGCACCCGCCGCCGTCCCCGCCCGCCCGCCCGCCGGTTCCTGCGAGATCGAAGAGGAAGAGAGGAAAGAAGGAGTTAAGGTTGAATAAAGAGAGAAGGGAACAGATTGTATAAAAAAGAGTGGTTGTTGCCTGTCGCCACAGGTGCACATTAACACCGGTTGTACCTATCAGGCCTCAGCTCCGCGTCGTCCCGCTCCTAGCTATTGGACCCAGTGCTAAGGGGTGCTTTAGCACCGGGTCTAAAATGTGCCGCGGTGTATGACGGGGGCGGATGTGAGCTCTTGTGGTAGTGATATTTGAATTCAAACTAAAGAAACCTCCTAACACTTGAATTAATTAAACTAACCTAGCTGATTTGGGGGCTCTAACTAATTAACCTAACCCACCTGGCCCATCTCTGCCGCCGCTGCCAAGAGAGAGGAGGCAGTAGAAGGGGATGTTGACGCAAAATCGGCTTCTCACGCCAAGCACACAGCAAGCCGAATTAGCTGGCTTCACACGTGCCCGATCGTAGTTTGCAGGGAAAACTGACTGGCACGCTTACAGGATTCAGACGATCTGGCACGTGTGAAGCCAGCTGATTCGGCTTGCTGTGTGCTTGGCGTGAGAAGCCGATTTTGCGTCAACAGTAATTTTATCAAAACTCCTTAATGTTTATAAAAATCAATCCATAATTCTTTAATACGTTGTAATTTTATAAAAACCTTCTAATATTTACAAAATCAACCTTCGGTCTTTTAATATATTGTATTTTCTCTATACTATGAAGATCTAAAACTTTTGACAACCAACACATCCAGCAGTAATTGAAACACCATCCCTCCTAGCGAATCCACCTACCAGGCCTTTTTTCATCAAACTTCTGTCAGGTGATGGACCAACCAGTCCTTAAGACAATACTCCTTCTAGCGACCCTACCTGTCATGCCCTTTTCGTCAAACTCCCCACCTCTCTCGCCCATTTCTGTAGTATGTAATCGTCCATTTCGTAACTAACACGATTTCCGGCCAACTATTTGTTATGTAATCTTATTTTCTATTAAACGTGCATGTCATACGTACGCTCTTTCTAAACTATAAAGATGCAAAAATTTCTCTTCATCCACCAAACCATCGATAATTTTAGAAAACCACCTAATGTTTATAAAAATCAACCCGCAGTCCTTTAATACGTTGTAATTTTACGAGAACACTCTAATATTTATAAAAATCAACCCCGGTCCTTAGATACATTATAATCAAACCATCGTAATTTTACGAAAATCCCTAATGCTTATAAAAATCAATCCACGGTCCTTTATTACATTGTAATTTTACGAAAAACCTCTAATATTTATAAAAATTAACCCTCACTCCTTTGATACATTGTAATTTTTCTACTATAAAGATCCAAAACTTGTGCCAACCAATTGAGCCATCCATCATTAAAACACCACCTCTCCTAGCGACCCCACCTGTCAGGCCTTTTTTTTCGTCAAACTTTTGTAAATCGATGGGCGCACCAGTCTTTAAAACATTAGCCCTTTTAGCAACCCCACTTGTTAGGCTTTTTTCATCAAACTCTCTGCCTCCCTCGTCCATCTCTGTAGTATGGAATCATCGTGTTTGTAACTAACACGATCTCTGGCCAACTACCTGTTATGCAATCTTATTTTCTAATAAAAGTGTGTGTCGCACATGTGTTCTTTCTATACTATTAAGATCCAAAACTTTCGCTTCGTCCATCAAACCATCGTAATTTTATAAAAACCCTTTAATGTTTATAAAAATCAACCCATAGTCCTTTAATACATTGTAATTTTGTGAAAACCAAACATCGTTATTTTACGAAAACCCCTAGTGTTTATAAAAATCAACCTACTGTCCTTTAATACGTCGTAATTTTATGAAAACCCTCTAATATTTTTTAAAAAATCGACCCTTGGTCCTTTTATACATTGTAATTTTTTCTATACTATAAAGATCCAAAACTTTTGACAACCAACAGATGGACCAGTCATTGAAAACTACCCCTCCTAGCGACCCCACCTGTCAGGCCTTTCTTTCCATCACATTTTTGTCAATTGATGGACCCACCAGTTATTAGAACACTACCTCTTTTAGAGATTCCACCTGTCAGGCTTTTTTCTGTCAAACTCTCTATCTCCCTAGTCCGTCTCTGTAGTATGAAATTGTCGAGTTCGTAACTAACACGATCTCCGGACGACTATCTATTATGCAATCTTATTTTTTTTTAAACGTGTGAGTCGCACATGCGATCTTTGTTTTTTGCATGGCACATGCGATCTTGCTAGTTGAAGAAAACAATTCAAATATACGAGATAATACATTTATAAGAGACAAATTAGCACGGACACCTGATCGAGGGCTAGGTTTGATCATGTTGCAGCTCGATGGAGTAATTTTGTTTTTCGATGGAGTAATTTTGGTTTTTCGTCGTGGGCAGGCACGCGCCAGGCAGAACAAAGCTAACCGGCGCGCCATTTTTTCTTTCTTTCCTTCGCCCGCGGTCTTCGTTTTCCTGGTGGCGAAGAGATAATATTTACTCCCTCTATCTCAAAATATAGCAATATTTAAACTTTTCAAAGTCAAACATTTTTATCTTTAACTATAAATATAAAAATAATCATGAAGACTAATAACATTAAAATATTTTAGTAGATTTATTGTGAACCAAATATTATACTATGTATTTTTTAAAATTTAAAATAATTTATTTTTAGAGATATTATTGGTTAAAATTTAAAAATTTCGACTTTGTAAAAAGGTAAACCCTGTAGTCTGGGACGGAGAGAATATGCGGTAAAAAAAGAAAGTCTTGCAGCCGTTGGATGGACTTGGACGGTGGATGTTCAGCCGCCAGTTACGCCGTCCCCGAATCCAGCTCCGAAGAAAAGGCCCATCCGACGACCCCCGCTGCGCGCGCGGCCCACAACCGAAATTTCCGACTGACCTAGATCGGAACCTCCTCCTCTCCGGCCATCTCGTTGATATGGCATCCATAGCCGCCGCCCGTTC